>CAUYPK010104611.1:0-17872 GCA_963574355.1 Loris lydekkerianus | reverse complement strand
AGCTGGACTCGCGCTCGGTCCCCCGGCCCGGCCCGCGCGCCCCGCACGCCGGCGGGCCCCCCCCCCCCCCCGGCCCCGCCCCGGGCGGGCCCCCCCCCCCGGCGCCCCCCCCCGCCCCCCCCCCGCGCCCCCCCCCCGCGCCCCCGGCCCGCGCCCGCGCCCCCCCCCCGCGCCCCCGCCCCGCGCCCCCGCCCCGCGCCCCCGCCCCCGCCCCGCGCCCGCGCCCCGCGCCCCCGCCCGCCCGCAGACCCGCTGACGTCAGCCCGCGCTCCCGGCCGCGGCCAGCAGGGGGCGACAGCGCTCGCGGCCGCGGACCTGTTCTCTCCCAAGTCCGAACGTGGGCTCTGAAGAGGTCTGAAGGGTTCAGAGTCAGGGTTTGTTTTAGAATTTAACTCCTTTCGTGTTTAACATGAAAAAACGCTGCGCTTGTCAGTGCACGTCCTAGCGTGACCGCCGCTCTGGTCCCCTCGCGTCCTTCCTGGTTTTCGGGTTTGGGGCGTTCTCGGCCCAGCCTGGGCCTGCTGCTCGCGTCCTCCCTCCTGACCGCCGGTCTGTCCTCCCTCTAACCGTCCCCCTGCCAGTTAATCTGGACCTGCGGACAGCGCTGTGTCGTCCCGGCGCCGCCCAGTCCTCCCGCCGAGCCCCGGGGGGGCGCACCCGCCCTGGGCGCGTCCTCCTGGCCCGCACCCAAACACGCCAGCCGTCCCCTTCCGCAGTGGCTCCCCACACGCCAGGCACTGGGACACACGAGGCCCTCGGGCAGTGCCCTGCACGCAGGAGGTGCTCAGTGCCCCGTGTCACCGTCACAGCGTCTGTGTGTCTGGCATCACACTAAGTGAAGGGACCACAGCAAAGTCCACGTGCTCCAGGTAGCAGCGTTGGTGAGCACGCTGTGCTTTACAAAGCAATTCAATAACAGGATCCAAGTTCTCAAAGAACTCAAGTCTCTGAACAGAATAGAATATTTAAAGCAAAATGCAAATTACTTGAACACAGTTTATAATCGTGGAACATGGGTAAAATTTATCAATGTGCAAGAGTTCAAAGTTCTCCCACTTCCCTTCTCTGTCAAAGAGAATTCCTGGTTTGCCGTACAAGGTAGTGTCCCTTACCATCAGCCAGGGATTCTCTTTTGCCAGACTGGTTCCTGGTCTTTCGTGCAAAATTGCAATCGCAGGACTGGGATGGAGGATGGGATGTGTATGTGTGTGTGTGTGTGTGTGTGTGTGTGTGTGTACTCTCACATGTGTGTGCTAGAGCGATGATGATAGACCAACCAGAGGACCAGGTGCACCTGGACAGGGATTTATGTGGCTGCAGGGAGCAGAAGGCAGTGACAGCAGGGCATGTGAGAGCTGGGGTGTCCTGCATGGTCAAAGTGAGTGGATATCCTGAAGGATTTCCAGTTCCCAAGTCCTGTCAGATGCTGGACCCGTGCCCTCTTGCACATCCCAAAGTATAAGTGCCAGTCCCCATCTCTTCAGCGTCACTGCTGGGTGAGACTAGGAAGGTACTGGCTTATATTGGCTCACATTGTTTTTATGTAATCATAGGATTTAAAGGATTTCAGTTGTTAAGAGTTATTTCAGCATTTTGGAGCCTGTAGCAGGGAGAATAATGCCCTTGCTCTCAAAAAAGATGTCTGAGCTAATTCCAGAACCTGTGGATAAAGTGTGTGAATACCTTATACCACACAAGGGGCCCTGCAGATGCGATTAAGTTAAAGATGTGCAGGTAAGGGGATTATTCAGGTCCCATCAGCAATGGTCCTCACAGGAGAGCCAGTGAGGCAGAAAGTCTAAGTGGACTGAGGCTGAAGACTAGGGACAGGCAGAGGGTCACCGCCGGTAAGGTTGGGGGGACCGAGTTCCCCCTGGAGCCTGTAGGAACACAGCCCTGCAGATCAGTGTAGTCAGACTGCCAAGAGATGAACTTTGCCTTTTTCTTTCTTTCTTTCTTTTTTTTTTTTTTTGGCCTGGGCTGGGTTTGAACCCGCCACCTCTGGCATATGGGGCCAGCGCCCTACTCTTTTGAGCTTCAGGCGCCACCCTGGACTTTGCCATTTTAACATACTAAGTTTGTAGCAAGATGTTAACAGCAACAAAATTTTTTGTTAACAGAAACAAAATAAGAGATTTTTTAAATAAGACTGCACAATGCCCCATGAGGACTTGCACTGAGCAACATGCTATTTGACATCTCATTGTCTTAAGCCTTACACGTGGCTTACACGTGGTCCTGATGTTTGTCTTTCTACTTGATTTGGAAATACAAACACCTAAGCCAGCTAGGGTTAGGGGAGTATTAGAATAAAAATAGCAGTTATTCTTTGTATTTGTTTATTTTTTAGCTTTTATTCTAATGGCTTTTATTATCTGCTATATTCTAATGGCTTTTATTATCTGCTATATTCTGCTGATTCTTTGTCGAAACCACAGGAGATAAGAATAAGGAGTATCAGAGCCACTTAGAAGCCAGGGAGGTTTACTTTTTTGGAAAACCAACAGTACTTCCAAGACCAATGCTAAAGCTTTTGACACTCGGTTGGACACTCCCCTGGGCCAGCGATGTGTCTCCCTGACATGCAGATGGGATTTTCTAGAAACCTCCCATGACCCATGCAGGTCACCAGCTCCTCCCAGACACACTGTTATTTCGTTCAGAAGACAGAATTTGCCTACTGTCTTTGTGACTGACTTTCCATAGACATTCAACTTTAAAGGCAAAACTTTATCCACAGTCACCTGAAGTTTTCTTAAATGGATAATCAATCTGCAACTATGAGAAGACACACACAAGGAAGTCTACAATGTCACAGGAAGGTTTCACGGCACCTGGCCCTTCCTCTCTCTGCAGGGACGACACAGCAACTTGGCCTCACTGTCACTGCTGCGATGGTCCAAACCAGGGCTCATGGTGGCTGCTGCCACTGACCCGTGTGGCCTTTCCACATCTGGGAAAATTCCGGGTTGTATTCTCCTACAAAGATGAGCTCTTCAAAATCTGTTTCAACTTCTGCTTAAAGCCTTTAACAAAGCTACAAATCAGTGAAGAATTTCTTGTGATTTCTTCTAGAAAAAATATATACGATTATTTGATTTAACTATATGTATTCCCTATTAAATGGTAAGCTCTACAGAGCAGAAAATGTGCACCTTGTGTTCACCTGTGTGTCTCTAGCATTAAGTGTGATGTCAAACACACAAAACGTCTTCAATAAATATGTGCTGAATGCTTGAATGAGGCATGAAAATACACACTGCTCAGTATATGCAGACTCAGTACATAAACACACAAGCTTAAGAACAACATGCTGAGTTAGGAAGCAATTAGGGATATTATACAATATCATTGTGAGTGTAGTAAAATGGCATTTTATTCTAGTACACATTTGTGTTCCACATGATGAAAAGGAAAACAGAATGAAAGAACAGAGCATAAGAGTTCTTAAACCACTGCTATCGCATCTAAATCATCCCTCTAGTAAAAATCAGTGTACAAAGCAGCAATTTTCAACTGGTGTGCCCTAAGACAATCTTAAGTATGTCTTGAAAATTTTTAAAGATAATTAATTAAATTAGTTTTGAAAGATTCAAAGTATAGTAAGTACATTCTTTTATTTTTTACTCTTTTTGATCAACATAACTTAAGTGTGCCACAGAAGATTAACTACGAGTTCAAGAGTGCTGTGAGATTAAAAAAAAAAAGTTAGAAAACACTGGTCTAGAGGAATGTGACTGTATTTCCATTTCTATTCCAAACATGCAAAGACATATAGCCATTCCAGCAGCAATGGCACAAATCAGGAGTCAACAGTGAGAATAAATAGCTCTCGTCCCTCTACAAAACTTTCCTGTGTAGTGTGGTCCGTAACTCCACATGAATTATTGTTATGGTCTGGAAGTGGGGAAACATTGGAGTCCTCCTGTGCACAACAGCAAGCCAGGCTGGAAGGACTTTGGTGGGAAAAGTTAGGCCTGGGGTAAGAACTCTCTTCCTATTCCCAGCCCCTCAGGGAGCCTTCCAGCCTCAGGGCATCCATGTCTGCCTGAGAGAAGATTCCCTTATTTGTCTTTCTGGCAAACGGAGCTAAGGCCACAGAACTCACTGTAGTAGATTATTTAGAGATTGAAAGATGGTATGCTGGTGCTCAGTAAACAGTGATCCTCAATATCATATCAATGCACTGTACTGTTTATAACAGGAATGCTCTGAATTAAAGCAACCCAGCACTTCCACCTGAAAAGGATGCTTCCACAATCAATTGGAACCACTGCCCGTTCAAGTAGACATTGGGAACTTTGTAGCCTCGGGGCCTGTGGCCCAGGGAAAGGATGGGACCTGACTGGACTTTTGTTTTGAGACAGAGTCTCACTATGTCACCCTGGGTAGAGTGTCGTGGTGTTACAGCTCACAGCAACCTCAAACTCTTGGGCTTAGGAGATTCTCTTGCCTCAGCCTCCCAAGTAGCTGGGACTACAGGTGCCCACCACAGTATCTGGCTATTTTTTGTTGTTGTAGTTGTCATTGTTGTTGAGCAGGCCCAGGCCAGGTTCAAACTGACCAGTTCAAGTGTATGTGGCCAGCGCCGTAACCACTGAGCATGGGCACCGAGCCTTGACTGGACTTTTTTAATCATGGGCAGTCAGAAAGGGGCCGGCCCAAGGGAGTCGCCTTACTTGATCAGAGGAATTGACTCCTAAGTGGGGCTGAGGCTTCCCCTCCATGGGCTTCTTTGCAGAGCTGGCCTCTTCCACAGCACACAGGCCTCTAAGGGACGAGGGCACAGTCAAGTGCTCCTATGTGGAGGCTTCCTAGAGCACAGATGACCTGGATAAACACTCCCTGTTGACTAGTGAAATTTTCTTTCTATGAGTTTCATAAAATTCTGAGCCAACATGTGTTGATGCATCCGCATTGTACACATAAAAAATGTTTCCAGATATTTCACAGCATCAATACTTCACCATGAAAACCTCCACACAGTGCTCTGGGTTACGCATTTCCAAAGAGCTAAACTGTCTGCAACAGTAAATTTACCTTTAAACTCTACCTGCATTTTAGAATTAGACCTTGTTACACATATGTGTATACACACGTATATGCCCACCAGATAAAAAGCTCACACAACCAGCCAGTGAACCTCTCCAAGGAGGACAACACTTTCCATTTAAATACAAAGAAAAGAACACCTGGAAGCTTTTTCCCTGGATGGTGAATGGCATCCACGCATTCAACGCCAATTTTACTAGTCTATGAGGTTTTACATATGCATGCGCCCAGGTTAGGAGCTCATTCCACCCATGGAATATTTTCAGAACTCCAGAACTGAAGCCAGAAAGCAGTCTGCAAGACAGCGCCTGAGCAGCGCAGCGGAAGAGGCACAGCTGACCTGGGCTGCTCAGCTACGTTCTTTCCCACACCCCGTGCTGATCTAGCTAAGGTTTCACTATGTTTGTGAGGACATTTGTCTCAGGAGACTCTGAGGAGGTAGTCACACCTAGACAATAGGTGTTGTGATGTTGGTAACGATACTTTGGTGATACGATGTTTTCTCTGATGATTTCTCTTAGATATTTTGTTATTAATAAAATGAAAATCACCTTTCTGCTGTTTAAACATTTTGCTTTGTTAGCAAGGAGACTACTTTGATGTTACTTCCTAACAGATAAAGTTAAAATTTTCCAGTTGGTTTCCTTGTATTGTGTTATAAAAGTTACTGGAATTGTAACTCCAGCAGAACAGAACTGAGAGGCTACTCTCGCTGTCCTCCAGAACCACTGGCCTTCTGACAACTGAAGCGTGTTTGGCTGGACAGTCCGGTAGGAAACTGTCCGATCATCTCACTCTCAGGATGTGCCCACGATTGTTAACGTCATCATATCTTCCAGCTTTTCTCATCCTTACTCACCTCTGTGTCTGGGTGCAGCCCGGCTATTCCTGGGCCGTATTCCACTGTATTAACATATTGCTGGCCAAGTTTGTCCCAGAGTCACACTGTCCACATCCACACAACAGCTTACACTCACTTAACAAGGTAAGGAGAAGATTATGGACTTCTGAGTCATAATCTCATAATCTAGTTCATTTTGGTGTTTACTGGTTGCTTGGAATTATGTGAATCGCCAATCCTGAGTCTATCCAAAATAAATCTATTAATAGTGCTACCTAATAGATTTTCTTGACAATTTAATGAAATAATGTATGTGAACTTATTTTTAATTGTAAAGTAGCATGAAAGGGCTAGTTACTGACAAAAATAGCTATCCTTTCCTGATGTTAAGAAAGGGATGCAAACCAGAAAGATTCCCAGATCTTACCATTGATCCTAGTTTACTAGGTGTGACATGTACTCAGTAAAGTATGTCTGCTTCTAACCTTTAAACTCTAAATGGGAACAGGACTGTCCACGGGGTCTGACTTTATGGGCTGGGCAAGAATCCAGACAGGCACAGTCCGTAAGTTCACCTATTAAAGATGAAGTTGGTGGCAATGGGAGTTATTCTGTGTAAAAACATGGTCCAATAGAAAGCAGACATATATACCCATTTATTTTTTATTTACTTAAATGAAATTTATAACATTTATTATACCAATAAATAAATGAAAATATTAATATATGATAGAAAGGCAATAGATTAAATTCTATAGTAATTTTAAATAGAGTATATATAAATTATTATCAAAATTAAAAAGCACAGGATATATTAAATAGTGAAATATTAATATTACTGCATTAAGCCCAGAAAAAAGTAATGTCCTTTACCATCAATTTTAGCCAGCATTATTTAGGAGGCCCTAGTTAACACAGTAAGTTAATTGATCACCATTATTTGCAGAAACATTAAAAGAAAAGATGCTTTATTTGCAGATGAAAATGATTTCATATCAGGAAAGCATAGGAAACTCTTCTAGGGAACATTGAAATTAGCAGAGAACGCCATAAGGTGGTAGGAATGGATAAAACACAGCAGCTAGTTAACCACTAGCAGTCACCACACTGATGGGACTGGCCAGAAGACCTGCTCCTGAGGAAGTCAGGTGTAAATTCAGAACAGAGGGTGGGATCTGGACAGACAGGAAGACACACCACACTCCTGGAGGGGAAGGAAGACGAGAAAGACATCTAATTCATCAGTGTGGTTTAATGTGTCTCTAATCGGCCTTCAGTAAGTTAATCTGGGGAGTAAGATGTCTGGTAAATCTGTTTAAAAGTACAATGGCTAAACCATCTGACAAAGATCAAGTTTTTCTTGATATTTATACTTCCTATAAAGCTAATGTTATCAAACCAAGGTATTGACATAGAAGTGTAAAAAAATAGATCAACTAAAAAGAATAAAGAGCTTAGTTCCAAATATATAAAGCAAGTGATATGCAATAAAGACAGCACTGCCCTTCAGTGAGCACAGTGGCCTTGCTCAGTGAGGTGTCCTGCACAGCTGGACATTCACACGGGGGAAAATGTAGACAGGCCCACATGGGACAACAGTCTAAGCATCAACTTCACCCTGAGTGAAGACTCACACGGAAGAGCTATACATACACTGGGGAAGTGTTATGTCATTGTTATTTTATGATGGAAAGGAACTTCTCCAACAACACAAGTAGTAAGCAGGCCACAGCGTCAGCAGGTGGGGCTACATAAAAATGAGAACATCTGTGTAGCAAAAGGCAGGGTAGATGCTTGTGAATATGGCTCGCAGTCCAGTGGAAGGTTGAGAGAAAATACCTGTAACATGTGACAGAAACATAATTCATATTCCCCAGATACAAAGACTGTGAAATCTAAAAAGACAGACAATCCAGGAGTGTTGGGGCCAGGGTAGGGGAAAGTGGAAGTAGAGACGTGAATAGCCAAAATTGCATAAAAACCATGAAGGCCTCTTAGCAGTCAGAAAAAAATGCATATTAGAAGAACACAATAATATCACCAATAAAATTGGCAAAAATTAAAAATATTGATGACATCACAGCTATGTTAAAATAATAGATGGCTATAACATTGTTTGCAGAAATCTGACATTCCTGAACTTGTATACAGCAGTGTTTGATGAAGTGGAAATCATACTAAATATCGACTGGCAAATGGCTGGTAAAATAAATCAAGGCTAACATATACAGTGGAATATTCTGGCACCACGTCATTTTGACCTGGAGAGCTGTCCACCCACAAGAAATGATTAAGTGAAAGAAGGCAGATGAGGAGAATAACTCGGTAGTGTAGTCCCACCGTTCACAGGGGAAAAGCTTTGTTTCTATATATATGTTTTTGTGGTAGATACAAATAAACCTCAACTTTTGGATAGAATGAGGGGAATAATATTAACTTTTTCTTTGTATGCATTTATTTGGTTGGTTTATTATAATCTTATTCATGACATTTCAAAAAAAAAAAAATCCCTGGAAAGAAAATAATTTTTAAAGCTATTTTTTTACAAATATACTTATAAATCCAATTAGAAATTTTAACATTTAAAGTGCTAAAAAGGATCTATCAGCACTTAAAGGAAAAATGTATTACCTCTAAATATATATTTTAAGTCTTAAAGAGGTGCTATCTGTGTGACCGTGCCTTGCATAAGCAGAGATGAGACAGTATTTAATAACAACAGTCTATTACAGGGCAAAGCTGTCCTGGGCTCACTCCTCCTAACTATGCAAAGCTTCAGGAACCCAGAAGCAGCAAACTCACTAAGACTGCACAATGGTCATTACATACACAGCAGTTCAGGGGGGCCCAGCGAGAAGGGAATGAACAGGTTAACCCGTCAATGCTGGGTGTAAGCTGCCCCGGGGGACTCAGAGGAAATGCCTCTCAGCACACAGATGTGCATAAATCAGACAGCCTGGTGCAGGAGTTGTGGGAAAGTTGTGCTTGTAGCTGCCAGTTATATTCATAATTTCAGTACACAGGTCGCCTTATCTTTATAAAATCCTTTTTACAAAAGACAGCATTTTAATGGTGAACGGTGTACACGGAGGGTTTATTTACTTACTGGTTAGATTTATCAACGTGGTGCCCACAGCTGACCTTTGGCATATGTTACAGAGATGACAAAAGGACTCAGCGACAGGCCAGCAGCTTGGCTGGGGTCAGACTTCATGCTGTGACTGGGGAAGTGGGGGTACGTTCATAGTTTATTCCCTGTCACCTGCCCTATAGGTAACGGGCACCAGGAAGGACTCCGGAGAGCTGGGACTCCCTAGTGTGGACCGGCCGCAGTCCTCACGGGTCTCGCATTGAGAGCTGCTGTCTCAGATACCACGTCCTCTGCAGAAAGGACAGCATGTTTGGTTTTGGAGTGGGACTCACAAGTCAATAGGAGCCAATCTATGTGAGATGAAGAGACCAAGTTTTCAGAACTATATGAACTGAGAAAGTAAGTCCTTTCAAAGGCTCTGTTGTATTGGAAATGCTTACTGCGGCCTGCCGGGTATTTAGGGAGTTTCTTGCTAACTCAGCCCTAATGGTGGTCCACTGCCCTTAAAATATTCACACCTCTATTTAGCTGGGATTTCCTTTCTTTATATCCATTGACAACTGGGAAGTTTTAAAAAACATCCTAACACAGCAGAGCAGTGTTCTCCCCTTACTGTTCCTGTGTAGAATCTCGTCCGGGGCAGCACATCAGGAGACGGCACTTTGTGGACCTTCAGGATGGCAGCAGCATGCCAGCATTACCCATACCGTGCTTCCCTGTATACCTCTGACGGCTCCGGAAGCCCGCACAGCACTACAAAGAGATGGCCCCCAGGCGCACCAGCACCTGGCCACAGAGCCCAGCTCCCTCAACATCAGAGAGGTGTGGAGGGAGGCACAAATTCAGTGAAATCAACCAAAGTCAATCCCCTCATAATTTTTTATGTTGTTAACTCTAAGTCATTTCTCTTTGTGAGGCTTACACCCCCAGGAAACAAACCTCCTCAAATTCGCCTAATGTAGACTGGAAACCATGCAGATATCTGACAGCACAAGGCGCCTCGCCTTGGTGAGTGGATACAAGAGCACGTTCAATTTACATAAATAGCCGACACTGTGCTCTGTCAGTCTCCAGATCCAACCCACACCGAGCTTTCTTCGTGGCACATGGTGACAAGCCCTGCCAGCCAAGGTGTCTGTGCACGAGGCTCTGCCCTCACACACAGCTACGCTGTCCACCCAGGCCCAGCCCCTGCTCCCAGCTTCTTTACCTGACTACATTATGCACCCCAGGACCCACCTGCACAAACATGAAACAAATGCTTTCAGAGGTAAAAGATACAAGGTACACAATTTTTTTTTAATTTTGCAACAAAATATTCAGCTGTGTGCAGTGGA
This sequence comes from Loris lydekkerianus, assembly GCA_963574355.1. Taxonomy (NCBI): domain Eukaryota; kingdom Metazoa; phylum Chordata; class Mammalia; order Primates; family Lorisidae; genus Loris; species Loris lydekkerianus. The sequence goes on along the minus strand of CAUYPK010104611.1, from coordinate 7,551 downwards.
ATGGAGTATCGATTTTCTTTAGAAACTGCCACTTACTTTTCTCATGGCTGGACACTGCTTTTGAAAGCCTCCTGAAGTTAGTGTAATGATAGGACCCAAATTCACAGCTCCAAATCTAAGACTACCACCCTCCGAGCATCTGCTTGCCCTCCTGGACAGCCTTGCTCAGTGACCAGTGTCTGTCCCCTCAGCATCTGCTGCACACACCTGGAACCTCCACGCTGCACCCCAAGGGCCCACTGCACTGCCCCCAGAAGGCTTCTCTGTCCTCACTGTCACCACACGGTGGACAGCCTTCACATCCTGCCCGTTCTGCGCATGTCCTGGGACCTCTCACCCTCTCTCAGATGCAGGCTGGGAAATTATTACTGGAGAGCGGACATGGCCATGTCTGGTCCATACTGCTGCAGACCTAATGGTCCTAATGCTGCAGACATACTGGTCCATATTGCTGCAGACCTAATGTTCATGTCCCTCCCCAGGACTCCCGGGTCATAGTGTCTGGAGGCTGACACTTTTCATGACAAGGTCATGATGGGGGAGCCCTGGTGAACAGGATTAGCACCCTTCCAGGAAGAGGGAGGGAACAGAGCTGTCTCTCCACGTGAGCACATGGAGGAAGGCTGCTGCCTGCAAACCAGGAGAGGGCCCTCGCCACACACGTGACTGGCCTCGCTCCCCCAGACTCACAGTGTCTTGCCACAGTAGTCCAAACTGACTGAGGCACGTGCCTTCCCTCCTCGGCATGTGTGGCCAAGTTGCACCCGCCACCACACAGCTCACTTTCTCCCCACCTTGGCACTGCCTATTCAGGCACCTCTTCACCTCTCAAAGACACCATCTACCTTCAAGTCTTCACACGTGCAGGCTGGGCTGCCTCTGGTCCTGGTCACCCTACAAAGTCTCTAAGTCATTAGACACAGTCTGGTTGCCCTCTAAATGCCCTTGGCTCCTGCTCCATCACAGTCATGGCATTTGACAGTTTAAGTCATCTGTGCAATCTAGTAACTGACTAGTAACTGGCTCACTGGGCAGGGCAAGAAACTTTCCTGCCTTGTTTATTATCCTCGCCTAGAAGTCACAGGTGCTCTGAGATGTGTTTGCTGACTGAATACAAGAAAGAGTGACTGAGTGAGTAACTGCACAGAGGAAGGAAGAAAGGATGAATGGACCAACCAGCAGAGAGGTGGGCACGGGAGGAGGCCGGGCCTGATGCTCTATGGATGATGCCTCGGCCGTGCTCTGTGCTGGTGGCAGCAGTGAATCGTCATCGAGGGAGGAAGGGCCAGGGGAACATACCCCTCTTTCACCCTGTCCACCAGCTATGCCGACAGGGCCTGGCAGGACTGTATTTAACCCCACTTCTCTCTGGGTTCCCTGTGAGCTCTCACTTTTTATGGCCCAAATCTGTGCCTCTAAAGGGAAAGAGATGATTAAGACAAAGTGAGTAAACCATTTGCCTCAGAAGGGCCAGTTCCCTGCCTTGTGAGCCTCAGCAATCCTTTCTGAAACTGCACCTTCCTGTGTGCAGAAACCTTTGTGGTTTGAAAGAGTTACATGCTAGCAAGAGTGAGGAATTTAAATTCTTCCGCTCCTCACAAACAAGATCAGCTCTGATATCCAGGAAACTGTTAAATTCTTCAAACCCAGGCTGAGAATCTTCTTGACAGGCAAACTCGTTTCTCAGCCCTGCACAGCAGTTGCTGAGGGATGTAGATTTGCAAGATTATTTCCTTCCCTCCTCCTCCCTCAAGAGGATGGAACGAGCCGATCATAAGACAGTCCAGCCTGCTGGCATAACCTCGTTTCTTTGCTGGTTGAGAATCAATATGTGCTCCTTCTCTATTTATTTTTGGTCATGAAAACTTCAATTTTAGTAAATCTATATAATTTTTACTGTTTAGATTTTCTTCAGTCTCCAGAGAAATCACTCATCTATCATGCATTCCTCATGAAGCTTGTTAGACACGAGGACCTTCTTTTAAGAGCTGCCCGCAGCCTCCTGCCTGGGCAAGGAGGGACACCACTTGCAGGCCACTCACTGCCTCCTGCCCCCTAAGGGCTGGGCTGCACTGTGAGCAGCACATGCAGACAGTCACATGCCCACCAGGGAGCTCAGGTCCCAGTGGGGAGATGGCCGCAGTGCCTCTCCACGCAGGTGCCTGCGGTAGGTGATGTTGGTCTGACACAGGCTCGGGCGGGAATACACCTGCATTGCAGTGCTCAGTGGGAAGTGCAGGGTCCTCTCCTCTCAGACAAGCCTCCGGGCCATTGGGATGTCACTGCCTGGCGGAGGAGACATAATTTCCAGAAACCTAAATCAAGATGCAATTTCACCTTCATCATGTAAACTGCAGCCTACTGAAGTCAAAAAGCACATAGGTGAGCAATAAGAAAATATGCATGTGTGGGACTGGGAAGGGCACTTGCACAAGAGGTTTTGGCTTCCCAGTCATGGCTGACGGCTGAGTGGAAAGAACCTTCAGGAAGTGCCACTCAGCCTCCACCTACATGGCAAGTGACAGGAATATTCTGAGAAAAAAATGTTTTCTCAATTAAAATCACTCATCACCCTCCCTCGATCTGATCTTCCATTCTTGAGATATTTTACTAAGTAGGATATGTTCCAGCCCCATCCATGTAAACATAAAAGAGTTAAAGTCTCCATCTTTTTTAAGGCTGCATAATATTCCATGGTATACATATACCACAATTTGTTAATCCATTCATGGGTCGGTGGCCACTTGGGTTTTTTCCATGACTTGGCTACTATGAATTGAGCTGCAATGAACAATCTGGTGCAAATATTTTTGTTATAAAGTGATTTTTGGTCTTTTGGATATACACCTAGTAGAGGAATTGCAGGATCGGCAGCTCTACTTTTAGATCTCTGAGTATTCTCCATACTTCTTTACAAAAGGGACGTAGTAGCTTGCACTCCCACCAGCAGTGCGTAAATGTTCCCTTTTCTCCACATCCACAAGGGTGAATGGTGGGATCACACCTATGGTGCATAATGCAAGGTACATGTAGGGTCTATTAATATAGAGCATAAATGTCTTAATACAATAACTAAGTAAAGGAGAGTCTAGTAAACTAAGTAAACACTGGTGTATATTAACCAGTGTGATGTAAGAGTTCCTAATTCTCTATGAAATCAGCACCCCATAAATGCATTAATGTATACATGAAAAAAATAAGTCAAAAAACAAACAAAAAAGTTACTCAATACTCATATTCTCAAGAAAAAAAGTGTATTTGAATTTTCTCAGATTTGTAACTTTTTTGTGGTGCTGTGTGTTCTATTTTTAAGGATAGTATTTTAGAGCAGGAAGCCAGGGTCATTCAAAATTTTTGTTTCACATATTACAGATTGTGAAATACAACATGATGTATCAGATAAACTAAATTAGGAAGGGATTTCTCACAGCAAAACAAAGTGTGTTGCTTATTTATTCCTAGTATTTAATCATCTGCTATCATACGTGGGCATCAGCACATTGAAAAACTGGACCTAAGCGACCCCGTGACCTAAGAGACTTCGACAACCCCTTTGAAATAAGAAAACTGTTGGCACATGCTGATGAGCATTACTGTTAAATGTAAAATCATCTCAACTTGAATTAAATACAATGTTTCAAAAATGTACAATCAAAAATTTTAAAATTTAATCCAGATTAAAGATCAGGAACATATAAGCTTTATTTGAAAGGCAATTTAATCCAACTACAAGAAAAGCCACTGAAGAGTGTATGTATTTCTGCTTTCTCTGGACCTTTTCTCCTTTCCTTGGTTCAACACAAGATAAGGAGTCAATGTATTTGAATATAGTTTTTGATTGTTCAGAATTAGACAATTCCATGTTGGTATTGATTGTCACATACTTTTTAAAAATTAATCAAAATTTATGTATTTGTAAAGCTTTTGTTTTTTAAAAAGAATCTCAGAAACCTTTATTATGATTTCAATACTACTTGTTTTCATTGTAAACATGATGAATATTCTTGTAAGATATTTAACATTATGGAAAAGTATAAGGAAAAATATGCCAACCAGTGGAAATTTCTTCCAAGAGATAACTGCTTTTTAAAATTTAATGATACTTTTCCACTTATTCCTTTCTACATTAACTCATATACAAATAGGCACATGCATGGTGTATAAATGGGTCACACACAAAACATGGATATTTCCCCTGTCAATAAATTTAAGTTTGTATTAATGCTCAGGAACCACTCTGGCTGTAATATGTTTGCTCAGATGTTTGAGATGTGCCACCGCACCTTTTTATACTAATGTAAAGAGAACACCCCCCTCTTTTCATCTTTTATATATGTAACCCTTCATACATTTTAGATGTCATATTTCTGGGCCCAGGTTCTACTGGGAAATTCTTTCCCTTCCTGTTGCTAAGCTTCCGGTCAGACAAGGTATACCAATTGAGGTCCTGATTTCAGGAGAAGAGACAGCCCACTTAAAATATTTTAATACATCCCCCAGAGCCAATGCTATTCTTTGGCATATCATGAACACTCCCTCTGACGAGGTGCTTGGTTTTAAAAACCACTGTAAGTCATGGGGCTCAGACTGTTCAGTGAGTTGAGGGCCAGGACTGCGTAACCAGATTTCCAGTCAAAAGCTGGAATTATGACATGAGCCTGAGGAAAGCCTTAGGCCAGAAGCCTCTTTTTAAGGTCACAGAGAAACTCTAAAACACTGCAGAATTTCTGTTTGGAGATTGGCCAACTCATGAAATGTTGGAGGATTTTAAAAAATGATAAAAAAAGTCCCAAGCATGTCTTTATCTGCTATTTTGGAATTCTAAGCCCCTCCTTCTGAAAGGTTTGCTGTTTTGTTGATATTTCTAGTCAATGCAAGAGAATAACATCTTCCTTTTAAAGGAGATTATTTTTATTTTTCTCCTTAAGATCAAACTAATATCAAGTTTATGCTTTCTCTACACATTGCACAAAAATGTTACAATCGCTGTGCCTCTTTTTTGTCTATTTAAGTTTTATTTCAGAATGTGTGGGAGTCTCTTCCCAGACTTAGCATTTCATCTTGTGGTATTACTTGGAACCACCTGTTCTAAGGAACCGAATCGCTGAGCTTTTGGGATGTTGGTGGACACCAGGAGGCCCTGTCACAGCCCTTTTCCACCTACCAACCTGGAACGTGTCTATCTTCCTGTAGTTCCAACACCACTCATCCTGTGCAATCGCCAACTTCACAGCTATTTCAATAGAAGACTTCTGCTCAAACTTTGCTCAAATATTTTTATGCTACAGGAATCCCTGGGTGTGGACAGGGGCCCGAAAGCCAGTGCCCAGCCTGAGAGCTGCATCTGTGCGTAGCTGACCAGTAGAGACGCTGCAGCACCAGCAGCTGGACACTGCCTTCCCACCCTCCTCCAAGGTGAGGGATAAAACAAGCAGAGCAAAAACCTGGGTAACTTTTAGGAAAGTTATGGATTCTAAAGCTAAAGAACAAAAGGAGGCGTGTCCTAAGAAAAGAGCTGACAACACGGGCGCCACCCTGCACTGCTCTGGCCCCCACTCTGCACAGCCTCCTCCACCACACTGGGGCGCCACCCCGCACTGCTCTGGCCCCCACTCTGCACAGCCTCCTCCACCACACGGGGGCGCCATCAGCCCTGCTCTGGCCCCCACTCTGCACAGCCTCCTCCACCACACGGGGGCGCCACCCCGCACTGCTCTGGCCCCCACTCTGCACAGCCTCCTCCAGGCCAAGCGGGTGCCACCAGCATGACTCTGGCCCCCACTCTGCACAGACTCCTTCACCTCTCTGGGCTGCGTGTCTGCGAGTTCGCTGCCTAAGGACTACATGAAAGCCGGCATGTCTCCTTCAGAACCTCATGTCCTCTCTGAGGCTAGAGCTTCACCCACTCACATACCAACGCCCTATTGTTTGAGAGTTTGCCATTCTCCAACCTTAAGTTTTGGGGTGCTAAGGACCATGGGTGTGGGGGCAGAGGTGAGTCATTTAGGATCCTCAGCACGGGGGCAGGAAGCAGCTTTAGGGTGTGGGGCGGGTTTGTGCACAAGGAAGAGTACCAGGAGAGCTGAGAGGCGCTTACCCTAAAGAAACCTGGTACGATTAAATTTTAAGTTGGGTGGACCCGCAACTGAGGCGTCAGTGCCAGGGGAGGCTGCAGCTTGAGTCACACTGAGGGGCGGTGGGCAGGGCTCTGCTAGCCCCCTCCTGCTCTGCCCTAGGTGTTCCCGGATTCACACTCCTTATGTGGGGGCCATCCTCAGCTTCCCCCTTCCCTATCTGGTCTCAGAGGAGGAGCCGGTGCTGACAAACATATCCCACAGCGTTACACTACACTTTCCCACCTGTCTGGCTTGCCAGACTGCAGGGCTGGGCAGGTATAAATAGGTGAATTTGCCATCAATTTATTATTCTTTAACAATCAAATCCATGGCGTCAGTAATTAATTGATAAGATTAGAGAAAGGAAATCTGAATCTCCAATAGTGTGGTTTATCAACTTTGTGAGTAAAGTGGCAAACAGAACTTTGTGGGCTAGTCTGGGAATCTGAAGAAAGTTTAGAGGCTAGGAAGGAAACCCATATTTATTTCCCAGCCCTTGAATTTCCATTAAACATTTAGTGGACCACTTGGAACTTGGAGACACCCTACATACATATGAGTTATGACAGTTAAGTTCATGCACTTGCCACCATGCAGGTATGTTGGCAGCGCTGTGCACACAACTTGTGAGGCTCAGGACCTAGGCACATAGTATCTCACAGCTGCATCTGTGACAACATGTGGTATCCTCCTGAGTCGCATTATTGTCGTTGCATGTCTGTGCTGTCATGAATGTTGGAGCTTGAATTCGAGCAACAGATAAACATTCCTACATTTCTTATTTTTTTTATTATTAAATCATAGCTGTGTACATTAATATGATCATGGGGCACCATACACTTGGTTCATAGACCGTTTGACACATTTTCATCACACTAGTTAACATAGCCTTCCTGGTATTTTCCCAGTTATTTTGCTAAGACGTTTACATTTCACATTTGCCAAGTTTTACATATACCCTTGTAAGATGCACACAGGTGTAATCCCATCAATCACCCTCCCTCTACCCACCTCCCCCCTCCCTCCCCACCCTTTCCCCTTTCCCCCTATTCTTAGGTTGTAACTGGGTAATAGCTTTCATGTGAAGGTCCTAAATTAGTTTCATAGTAGGGATGAGTACATTGGGTACTTTTTCTTCCATTCTTGAGACACTTTACTAAGAAGAATATGTTCCAGTTCCATCCATGTAAACATGAAAGAGGTAAAGTCTCCATCTTTCTTTAAGGCTGCATAGTATTCCATGGTGTACATATACCACAATTTATTAATCCATTCGTGGATTGATGGGCACTTGGGCTTTTTGCATGACTTAGCAATTGTGAATAGGGCTGCAATAAACATTCTGGTAGAAATATCTTTATTATGATTTGATTTTTGGTCTTCTGGGTATATGCCCAGTAGAGGAATTACAGGATTGAATGGCAGGTCTATTTTT
>CAUYPK010104610.1:0-19012 GCA_963574355.1 Loris lydekkerianus | reverse complement strand
TATTTACAAAATCAAATAAAGAAAATTTTGAGACAGAGTCTCATTCTGTTGCCCAAGCTAGAGGGCCATGGTGTCAGCCTAGCTCACAGCGACCTCAGACTCCTGGGTTCAGTCCTCCTACCTCAGCCTCTTGAGTAGCTGGTACTACAGGTGCCTGCCACAACACCTGGGTAACTTTTCTGTTTTTAGCAGAGACAGGGTCTTGCTCTTGCTTAGGCTGGTCTTGAATTCCTGAGCTCAAGGGATCCTCCTTCTCAGCCTACCAAACTGCTAGGATTATAGGCATGAGCCACAACACCCACTGTATTTTTGCATAATCTTTTTTTTTTTTGAGACAATCTTACTATATCGCCCTCGGTAGAGTGCTGTGGCGTCACAGCTCACAGCAACCTTAAACTTTTGTACTTAAGCAATTCTCTTGCCTCAGCCTCCCAAGTGTATGGGACTACAGGCGCCCACCACAGTGCTCAGCTATTTTTTTGTTGCAGTTGTCATTGTTATTTACCTGGCCTGGGCAGAGTTTGAACCCGCCAACCTCTGTGTATGTGGCTGGTGCCGTAACCACTGTGCTATGGGCACCACCATAATCAAATTCTTAATGATGATAAAAATTCTATACCTAAAATAATTTGCTTACCAGCATCTGTACTGCATTCTCTTGTCTCTAGAAATTCTTGAGAATGGGTCAGAGAAATGGATAAACTTAATCGATTTTGCTATAGCAAAAACCGGATGCAATGGACAAGGAACAGAATGATAACTTTCCATTCCCAAAGATTCAGGAGTTACACTGTGTACTTGGATCTGTCCCCTTTAAACCAGGTGGATGGTTTTAAAATGAATAATCAGGCTGGCTTTATGCTTTACAGATGTGAGTGCTCCTGGGAATGGGACCAGTTTTCAAAAATATTTCTTTTCCTGGAAGCATAACGTTATAAAGAAGGCCAGGCTGTTAATTCCCTGACGTGCTAGGAATCATCACAGAGACAGAAGTTCAAATGTTTCTCTGCTGGCTTGGAGCCAGTGCACACAAGGGTGGGGAACAATGGAGGCTTTGAAAATGCACCTTGGGGTGATGCTGTTTAACAAGCAGGATGCAGGGTTAGAGCCTGTGGCGGAAGTGCCATCCTTGTCATTCCTTCCTAGGATGAGGAGTCCACATCCTGGAGTACTGAAAATCAAAGGTGGAGATACACTGGCCATCCCAGAAGCAATGAAGGTTTTTTTTTTCTTAGACACAGTCTTAGATAAGCCACCTAATACCTCTGAAACTTTAGGTCCTCATCTACGGAAAAGCAGACTGAGAGATGTGATTTTAAAGGCATTTTCAACTGTAAAACTAGACTGCTCTTATATTTGAGACTTCACATTCAGGAAAAAAAAAAGAAGATTAAGCATTCTTTTAATAATATTACTGCTAGAAAGTTGTTAACACATGTGAGCTGTACTTAACTACTATAGATTTTTTTCTCCCACCCCCAGTCACCGAATCTCAATGTCTCTCTCTGTTGAACAGTAGACTTTATTCTATCCTAGTGAGTTGAGAATGTTAGAATAGAAAGAGATCTAGGGAGACAGAAGAAAGAGATGACATGATTGTGGCATATGATCTAGGTTTATAAGATCGTCTTTTCCTTTGATTCTCTCTTAGCCTGCTCTTACCATCGCTTTTCTCTTTTCTATACTGCCTTCCCTCCTTCAGTCACAACCTCCAACACATTGACTGAGATTCTTAATTAAGAAAAAGTTATTGGTATTTAGCCAAATCTTTTCACAGCATTTTTCAGTGAGGAGTATAAAGTCTATTGATCCATGAACATGGCACATCTTTCCATTTATCAAAGTCTTTCAACCATGTTTTGTAGTTTTCAGTGTACAAGTCTTACACTTATTTTGCTAAACTTATAGCTAAGTAATTTATTATTTTTGATGGTATTAGAAGTGGAATTGTTTTGTTAATTTTATTTTCAGATTTTTCATTGCTTACCTATAGAAATACAATTGATTTTTCTTTTCTTTCTTTCTTTCTTTTTTTTTTTTTTTTGCAGTTTTTGGCCGGGACTGGGTTTGAACCCGCCACCTCAAGCATATGGGGCAGGCGCCCTACTCCTTTGAGCCACAGGTGCCACCTACAATTGATTTTTTTTTTTTCTATTGATTTCATATCCTGCAACCTTGCTGTACTCTTTTATTCTAATGGTGGATTCCTTAAGATTTTTTTTTTTTTTTTTTTTTGAGACAAAGCCTCAGGCTGTCACCCTGGGTAGAATGCCATGACATCACAGCTCACAGCAACTTCCAACTCCCGGGCTCAAGTGATTCTCCTGCCTCTGCCTCCCAAGTAGCTGGGACCACAGGCGCCCGCCACAACACCCAGCTATTTTTTGGTTGCAGCCGTTGTTGTTTGGCAGGCCCGGGCTGGATTCGAACCCGCCAGCTCAGGTGTATGCGGCTGCTTGAGCCACAGGTGCCGAGCCAGGGTTTTTTATATACAAGATCAAGTACAGATAATCTTACTTTTTCCTTTCCAATCCATATGGACTTGTCAAATTTTCCTGAACACCACCTCTAGTGAAATGTTAAATAGAAATGGGAAGAATGAACATCTTTTTCTTTCTTGTTCTTGATTTAGGGGAAAGTATTTAGTCTTTCACTATTGAGTGTGATGTTAGATGTTTTCATATATGTCCTTTATCAGATTGAGAAATTTTCCTTTTATTTCTAATTTGTTGATTATTTTTATCATGAAAGGGTGTGGGTTGTCTACCAGCAAGATGTTTAAAAAGGAAAAAAAAGAGAAAAGAAAAGGTGTTGGATTTTGTCAAGTATCTTTTCTGTATTTGTTGAGATGATCATATATTTCTTTCTTTCTTTCTTTCTTTTTTTTTTTTTTTTCTTTCTTTCTTTTTTCAGTTTTTGGCTGGGGCCAGGTTTGAACCCACCACCTCTCATATATGGGGCCAGCACCCTACTCCTTGAGCCACAGGTGCCGCCCTTTTTTTCTTTATTATACAGTGTATTACACATTGATTATATTCATATGTTAAACTGTACTTTCCTTCTTGGGATAAATCCCATTTGGTCAGGGGATAATCTTTTTATATGCTCCAGGATTCAGTTTATTAGTATTTGTTGAGCAATTTTTGCCTTTATGTTCCTAAGAGATATTGGTCTATAGTTTTTTAAAAATTCTTTTCTTGTGATGTCTTTGTTGGGTTTTGGCAATGTCAGCATAATCTGGTACCATAAAATGAATTGGAAATTGTTTTGTCCTCTTTTATCTTTTGGAAGAGTTTGTAAAGAATTCCTATTCATTTCTGTACAACTAAGGACACAACAATCAAAGCAAATAGGCAACCTTCAGAATGGGAAAAGATATTTGCATATTACAAATCTGACAAAGGCTTGATAACTAGGATCTATAGAGAACTCAAATTAATCAACACAAGAAGAGCTAACAATTTCATCTATTACTAGGCAAGAGACATGAATAGAACATTCTCTGATGAAGAGAGACAAATGGCTCACAAACATGGAAAAATGCTCAACCCTAATGATCAGAGAAATGCAGATCAAATCTATTCTGAGATATCATCTAATCCCAGTAATATTAGCCTATGTCACAAAATCCTGAAGTTGCAAATGTTGGCATGGATGTGAAGAGAGGGGAATGCTTTACACTCCTGGTAGGACTATAAACTAATACAGGCTCTTTGAGAAGAAGTATAGAGAACCCTCAAAGAACTCAAATTAGACCTCCCATTTGACCCCATAATCCCATTACTAAGCATCTACCCAGATGAAAAAAAATCCTTTTTATCATAAGGACATATGCACTAGATTATTTATCACAGCTCAATTTACAATTGTCAAGATTTAGAAACAACGTAAATGCCCATCAGCCCAGGAATGGATTAACAAACTATGGTATATGCATGTCATGGAATAGTATGCAGTCATAAAAAAGATGGTGACTTCCCATCTTTTGTATTAACCTGAATGGAGCTGAAACACATTCTTCTCAGTAAAGTATCACAAGAATAGAAAAGGAAATATCAATGTCCTCAATACTAAATGAAGCCAGTAGATGATCAAATTCTTACCCACAGAGAAGAAAAACTTTTTTGAATTCAAGTTTAGGGCAGGGGAAATGGGGGGAGGGGAAGTTGAGGTGCTACTACTGAATGGGCACAATGTGAGGGTGTAGGACACACCTTTTGGGTGCAGTACATAACTACAAGAGGGGTTCTACCCAACTCATTCAAATATTGTGACTTGGTTGTTTGTACTCTCACTTTAACCTGAAATTTAAAAAAAAAAAAAAATGTTCTATTCATTCTCCTCTGAATGCTTGGCTGACTTCACCAGTAAAGCCATCTGGACCTGGCTTTTAAGTTGTGGGAAATTTAAAAATTATTAATTTGAGCTTTTTACTTGTTATAGACTTCTTCAGATTTGCTATTTCTTCTTGAGTCAGTTTTGGTAGCTGTGCCTTTGTAGGAATTTACCCATTTCTTCTAAGTTATCTAATTTGTTGGTACACGTAGGCAGTTGTTCATAGTATAATTGTTTTTATTTCTTTAAGGTTAGTAATGTACCCTCTTGCATTTCTGGTTTTAGTAACTTGTATTTTCCCTTTTCTTTGTCAGTCTAGTTAAAGGTTTGCCAGTTTTGTTTTTATTTCAAAGAATCAATTTTTAGCTTTATAGATTTTTGTATTGTTTTTCTGGTGCGCATTTCATTTGTTTTTGCATGAATCTTTATCATATCCTTCTTACTACTAACTTTGGGTTTAGTTTACTCTTCTTATTCCAATTCCTTAAGGCATAATTATAGATATTGATCTGAGGTCTTTTAAAATGTAAGCATTTATAGCTATAAATTTAAGGAGACATGGGGATTTTTTAAAAGAAGATTTAATAGTCTGATAGGTTTGAAAGAAACCTACTAGTATGACTGAATAATTTTAGTTTAATGTTTTTCTTACCTTCAGATTCTATTGCAGAGTAGCATCCTAAATGCACAAGTAAAAATGTAAATGCCAGTAGAGCTTTTAATAGTGACAATTATTCAGTGTTCACATAATTTTTAATTTTGAAGGATGTCATCAATTATTTGATGACAATTGCACAACATTCTCAAGCTTATCACGTGTAGCAATTCTGCAGTCTGAGAAATTGCTACTGGCATTTGCAAGCATGGCAGAAATTTAATAAACTGTCGCCAAACCATTTGCTTGTTTGAATGCCAAGGTTTCCTTCCCCACATCACATGCAGTGTCCTGCTGCCAACAGTTATCAAAATACTCCCACAGTTGTCACAGAGAGGATTGTTCAGGGAGTTAATATTTCTTTAGTCTTATTGTCCTTATATTTCATTGCCTTGCCACTTTGGGGGGATTTATTTAAGCAGCCTGAATAACTCCAGCATGAAGCAGTTAGATTTTAAACAATGAATTAAAAAATAATTTTTGACATACAGATATAGCTATATAGGTAGAGAGTACAGCAAGATGGAGAAGGAAGGTTTTCATGTTTTACTCTGTATGTACCTAATGTTTGAATTTTTATAGGAAGAGTATGTGCAATGTGAAACAATAGGAAAGTGAAGAGAGGAAAGGAAAGTCAAAATAAGAAAGTATTAAGAAAAGTCCAGCTAACTCATTTTTATTAAAAGTATGCAATTGTATGGTAGAAAAAGTAATAGTAGGATTTAGAGATAAAATGAAGCTCTTTGGACGAGAGATGGAAAAGAAATTGCAATTGTTAGCTCTGGGTTTGTATTTTCTGTGATGACCCCAATAGGTAAGTGCCAGGCAATGTTTGAATAACTCTTGAATGTGAACAGAAATGGTGGAAGATTGAAGGGAGTGACCCTGGACCCCAGTCACAAATTCAAAGATGTGTGAAATATAATAAGATAATATTCACAGCTATCATCTGAAATAAATCTCTGCTATGTCTTGTATGTTGATGGCTTTGACAGGCACTTTGGCAGTCCTTATGAAAATCTCAAATGCATATACTCTTGACAAGCATTTTCACTGCTAGGAATCTCTCCTGAAGAAATACTAGATACACAGATGCTCAAAACAGCAAAATAGATTAAATATCCTAAGAGTATATTAAAGAGAGAGTATGGTTAGGTAAATTACAGTCCAGCTTACCTGAGGTCATAGGGCTGAGAAGTGGAGAGCTGGGATCTAACCTTGGCTTTTATCCCTCACTGTACTACACATTTCATGAGTTAGTTCCTGCAGGTGGCTTTCAGGTGATCAGGACCCATATCTGTGTGTTATTCTAGGGTAAGTAGAGGGAAAAGGAGAGAGGGCAGGCAAGGGACAAGGAATAAGGCAGAAGGCAGGTCTGGTTTGGAATTTAAAGCAGCAATAAAAAATAGAAAAAAAAAAAAAAAGATACATATAGTTAATGGAAAGGGGTTCCTGAGGAAAATATCTTGTCTTACCAAAAGAACATTACCTTAACCAATTCTCACTCTACTCCCCAGGAGCCATGAACCCCAATTCTAAAAGACTTTAAATGAGTATGTAGTTAGTCTCATAGGCTTTTTTTGCTCCTTAATAGAGTGGGAGACTGAAGGAAGAGCTTTCTTCTGGAGAATCTATTTGTTTCTTTTCAACAAAGAAAATCCACATTAACATATGTTTGGGGGATTAGGACATCTTTGAATTTCTAAACAAACGGGAGGAGAATTCTTTGTAGTGTTCCCTAAACTATGAAACGAGGTGTGGCTTCTGCAGGGTGGGTGGGATGCTTCAGAGCATTTTAAGTACCACATGCCAGTTTTAGGAGTCCTGGCATTTTCTGCATGCCCTGGTGTTTCCACTGTTCCCAGATGCTATGCTAGCATTCCGTATGACCTTGAGCCAAGGACTAGCCTTTCTGTGATTCATTTTCTCTAGCTACTAAATGAGGGGGTGGTGGCGGAATAAGTGGTCTGTACTATGCCTTCAACTTGTGATTTAATTTATATTTTCAACATTTGCTGGATCATCAGAATTTTAAATATGATTTGGTATTTATCAGTGAGGATTAGAAACATAAAAAATTACTTCCTTAACACAATTCATATATACATACATATATACATTATTATTATTATTGATAAAATGAAACAGAAAATGTTATTTACAAGAAACCTTGGTGATCTGTATCCTCAGTTCTCTCTTTGCTATTAGGAAAGAACTGGTAAGGTTTTCTTACCGTGTAAGGACGAAGGGAAGGTCTTGAATTCCTGAGCTCAAATAATCCTCCTGCCTCAGCCTCCCAGAGTGCTAGGATTACAGGCATGAGTCACTGCACCCTAACCACTGTGCTCATTCCTCAAACTTTTTATTTAAAAACATTTCAAAATAGGACGGCGCCTGTGGCTCAAAGGAGTGGGGCACCGGCCCCATATGCTGGAGGTGGTGGGTTCAGACCCGGCCCAGGCCAAAAACTGCAAATAAATAAATAAATAAATAAATAAATAAATAAATAAAAAATAAATAAATAAATTCAGAATGTAGTTGAAGGAATACTCCAATTAACACCCTTACTTAGATTCACCAATTATTAACATCTTGTCACATTTGCTGGATTTTTTTTCTCCTTCTCTCAGTGTAGATCCCCTATTTTTGCTGAACCTTTTGAAAGTTTAGTTATAAGCATAATGATAACTTTACCCTTAAATATTTTAATATATATCTTAGAAACAAGAATTCTCTCCTATATGACTATGATACTGTTGCCATACCTAAGAAATATTATTGATACAACATAATTTATATTCAAATTCTCTGACACAATGGTATCCATTGTAAATTATTTTTCCTTCTAATCCAAGATCCAAGTGAGGATCAGTTAACTGTATGTCTCTTACATCTCTATTTTAGAACAGTGGCCTCTTTTGGTCCACCTTTCATGAAACATATTTTTAAAAAGTTCCCATCAGTTTTATAAAACGTATTACTTTTTGGATGTGTCCGATTTCCTCATAATTCTTTATATACAGGTTAAATATTTTTATTAGGAATACTACATAGATATATTTTATAACACAAATGGAAACCACACATAACGTCAGACTGTCCCTTTTTGAATGAGGATGAATTTGACCACTTTGTTAAAGGGATATCCATCAGATTTTCCCATTGCAAAGGTTCATTTATTCCTTTGTTTAGATAGTAAAGTGTGAGGAGATACTTAAAGACTGTATAAATATCTTGATCCCCAATAAACCTTTTCAGTTGATTTTAGCATTCATCAACAAACCCTTCCTGTGCCAATTACTACATTGGTAATTACAGAATGGTAATTTCCCCCATTTCATTATTCTTACTACATTTAATATTAGGCATTCTTCTATAAATAAAAATTTTCATCCACTTTCTGCCGTGATTTATTTTGAGCAGCACTATGGATTTATGGGTTTTTAACATATATGTTATAATCTTTCATCATTCTATTCTGTGAATATTTCCTTATTTGTGACACAATAATGATTCGAGCTTATCTTAGCTTGTCACTGAACCAATGCTTTCTATTTGGCAGAGAGATTGGCAGAGTGAGATTAAGTTTTGAGATGATTGATAAAGAAGACAAGAGATGAAACTTAAAGTAGGGAAAAATTTGAGGGGTGGAATTCTTGGGCAAAGATTACCTTGAGTATATCTTTTAAGTTTTCCAAACCAAATTTCCTTTCCTGGAAAACGAAGATTATCATGCCTATTACTCAGGTAGATTGTGAAAATTAATAAACTCAGCTCCATTACTGGCACATATCCACTATTTGTTGGCTATTATCACTAGGGACGACCTTCCAATCAGGTTAATTTATGTGATACTAGTGAGCTCCAATTACCTGACTCCAATGCGTGTACGATTAAACTTCGTTAAGTTTATGTTCAGAGGCTTTGCTTAATATCGCTGTAAAAAGTTCTAAGGGCAACAATACTGTTTCTAGCTGGGTAAGTCTCGAAGGCTGGTGAAACAAGCTCTTAAGAAAATCATTTTGTGCAAATTTTAAAAGGAAGCAAAACACACTCCTCCATACGTGTATATATGTACATTTCGTGGTTTAAAATAGGGTCCTAAATGAGAGATAGTCTGATAAAATACAGACTGATTTCAATTCAAACTTACCTACATTTTTCATTTTAAAAAGTGAAGATGCTTACACTTTCCCCGCGCAGTTACTGGGAAGGTAGAATCTGGGTAATAAACCCTGGCAGGAGTCTTACCAGAGCCTTTGTACCTTAGATGGCACTTCCACCTGGTGGCGAAGTAACCAGTTGCAAGCCAAAGCACAGAATTGGGAGAAAAAGCAGTGGGATGAATTTGCCACCTATACCCCTTGAGCAAAGCCACAGCATTAAACAACTTTGAATAAAAACCTATGGAATGTTTACTTTGAATAACAATAATGGCCTAGTACGACCAAAGGATTAGTTGCTCTGGAATTTCTTTGTTCTTTGCAAGGACATTGATTCATTCAACAAATACCTAATGAGAGCCTGCTGCGTGGCAGGCACTGTTGTGGGCACTCGGGAAACATAAGCGGACAAAAGACAAAAATCCCAGCGCGGGATGCCTTTTCCTATACTCCCTATACTCTCCAGAGACTATACGAACAAAGCGCTCTACGGATTATAAAGTTCCTTCCAGGGTCAAGAGGACGTGTTTCGAGGCCTACATTAACCAGGCCATTAAATGGGGAACCCGGGCACAGACCCACACCAGCCCACCTCAGGACCGATACTGCAAAACTGAAAGCTCAGCCCCAGACTAGGGGATGTCATCGGCTGACCGCCAAAGCAAGGGTAAGTAAAAGCCGTCTCTCCCAGTTTTTCTCTCCGGAAATAGGTCTATCCTTTCTGGGAAGCAAGGGCCTAGCTCAGCCGGCCGGGGCTCGAACCCTCGGACCGTGGAGGGCAACGTATTTGTGGGATTCTGTCCCAGCAAAGGAGACACTTGATTTCCCGCGGAGCCACGAGATGGTGGGCCTACTGTCCCGGGCGCCCAGCACCTCCGCGCCGCCGCCGCGCGGGGACGACGCGCCCCTGCTGCGGGACGCCGGACCTCAGCCAATTAATTCTCAGAGAGGCGCGAAGGCGTCCCCTAGTGGCGGCGCGCAGCCCGAGCGCAGGGCCCGGAACAGAACTGCGCTACGGAACCCCGGGTGCGCGCTCAGTTTCCGGGGGAGGCGGGCGGAGACGGACCTGTGCGTCCTTGTCTCCACGGCGGCGATGGAGGCTGTGGCTACCCGAGCCCGGGGGCTGCGGCTATGGCGGGTCGCTGGCGGCGGGGCGGGGTGGAGTGAGTTTCAAAGGCCGTGAAGACTGCGAGCGAGGGTTTGGGGAGGGCAGCGGCAGCGGCCGGGCAGCGAGGGGAGCTTAGGAAATCCCTGGAAAGGAGCCCACGTCCTGTGCAAACGCGTCTTTGTCTTCTCTTGGGAATACTTGTTACTTTTCAAGTCTCTTGATTTTGGAGTCTGGGGACTCCAGCATTTCTCGTCCTGGAGATTGATAGTTTGGGCGTTGGAAGTTTTGTCTTGAAGTCTCCTTGTCCTTCAGACCTTTCACATCGACCACGTTGCTCACTCTCTTAGTAGATACTTTGGCATAGTTTTGATTTTTGCTTCTTGGTTACTTTCTGACCCTTAATATAAAGCGAAAGTTAGAATACAGCAGAAGAAATTGATGGGAAATAGAGATCTGACGTGAAAAAGAGCAAAGTTAAAATACAGGCGCGGATATGGGCCAGCTACGTTTCTTCCATTGGCGTTTTAATATTAACATTAGAAAGAGATTTAAGTTGATCTGTGAGTGCATTTTTTTTTGCCAATGAAGTTTAAAAATCTGTCGCCTCTTTCTTTCATTGTTTTGGGATGATGGTGAGGCAGCAGTGGTGCTGGTTTTGCACGGGCAGTGTGTTACTCATTTTTTCAGTTTTCGTATTTGTTGTAACTTCTCCACAGGATTTATAGCAACATCACCAGCTTCTCACCTGTCACCGACGGAATTGACAGAAATGCGGAATGATCTCTTTAATAAAGAGAAAAAAAGGCAATTGTCATTAACTCCCCGAACTGAGAAGATAGAAGTTAAACATGTTGGAAAAACTGACCCTGGCACTATCTTCGTGATGAATAAAAACATTTCAACTCCTTATAGTTGTGCCATGCGTAAGTAACAGAATTGGGATACAGTTTTGGTCATTTTACTTGAGCTGGGCAGCTGGTGCAGGAGAAAAGATACTGTCATTGTTTTCTGAACTTCCCAGAAGTTCTCCTTTATTTAACACCTTATTGTCTATTCACTGCCTCTCTAGCTCTTAAGGGTATGTGGGTTTTGTATGTGTGGGTACTGTAGGTTGGCACTGTGATGTACAGGTTGTCTTGGGACTTGCTTGAATCCCGCTAGGTTTAGAGTACCAAATATTTTCTGGCAGAATGCTGTGAGATCTGAATACCGTTGTTGCTAATGTGCCTACCCCTTTTAAAGAGGACCTGATGTAGTGGGAGCAGTTACGGTGAAGGGATGGATGGATTTTGGGATAGGGATTGTTGTGATATTTTGTATGCTTACCACTTACCTCTGCTGTGTGTTGTGTTTTTGTAAATGTGTGAGTGGAAATGTGTATGGGATGAAAATATTGTTTTGTTCAGATCTTAAGGAAGAAAATTGTGCTCCGTGTGTGATTTAGTGTGGAATTAAAAGGAATAGGGCCTCTATTTGATTTGTTGATCAAACTATTTGGACAGTTGGCTTTGATAGAAAACTGGTAATGTTTAAATATAGAAAGCCCCCGCCCCCAGATACACAGATATACTATCAGGCATCACTAGCTGTATTGTTTAACTTTTGGAAAACTCAATAATGATTCCATATTAGAAATTAACAACTTTAGTTATCAGCTTAAGCTAGCTTAAGGAGGGTATACCGTGTCTATTCTTTTACTCTGGCATTTGCATTGGTACTTATGATAATTATTTACTCATTTGGTTTTCAAGTATTTCTTGAAGTTCTGCTATATGACAGGCATTAGAATTATAGAGGAGGATAAGATAAAACACAAATTCTTAAAGAGCTTTATACAAACCACTTGTAGAGATGAAGCTTCTGAACCATCTTCAACGTGACCCCTACCTTGAAACTTTCTTGATGTTCATACCTGTAGTCATTTGGCAGACTTACTGAGCATCTGCTATATTCCAGGCCAGTTGCTAGACTCTGCATTTATTTATGAGTAAGCAAAAACAGACATGATCCTTGCCTTTATGGAACTTATGTAGTGGTTGATAATTTAGACTCTGTAGTTTGATCACTTTTGTGATTAGCTGTGTACTTACAAAAACATCTAATCAGGCATAAAGTTGCATTCTGGAATCATGGAACAGACCAGAACTGATTGGCTTATATGTGTACCTTTGTGGAACTTAACATTGTGGTTGATAACTGGTGGTTATGTGGTGTTTACATATTAATAATTAAAAGTGGTAACTACACTGTTTAAGAGTTTGTGTCATGGAAGTAAGAGATGGATTAGGAGTCAGACCAAAAACCAGTCTAGAACAGATTTATGGGGTGCATACTAATATAGTTTTCTTTTCTAAGTTGTATGTGCATCTATCCAAATATGTCCATGATATTGTTCTCTAAATATTTAATAATTCTTTTATTATAATTTAATTAATAATCTTAAATTAGACTTAGCCTTAATTTAATTAATATTTTAAAATTAGACTTTACCTTAATCATTTTTATAAATGGTTTGGGTAATTTTATAAATAACAATAAATTGAGTGTGTTGGGTACTTTTATTTTAATAAAATTAAAAATTAATAATTTTAAATTAGACTTAACCTTAATCATTTTTATAAATGCGTTTGGGTAATTTTATAAATAACAATAAATTGAGTGTGTTGGGTATTTTTATTTTATTGGTTATAGATGTAATGTTTAATACTTTTCTTTCAAAAGAGACAATCTGCAGAATCTTACCTTTCCATTTTTTACTTCTTAGTGAAGCACTTAAACATGTAAGTTTTTGCTTTGATTTTTCTAGCTTTAGATCATCAATTTATTTTTAATTTTAGATTTAAGTGAGTGGTACTGCAAGAAGTCTATTTTGGCTCTGGTGGATGGAGAGCCTTGGGACATGTATAAGCCTTTGACCAAGTCCTGTGAAATTAAATTTCTTACTTTCAAAGATCGTGATCCAAGTGAAGTAAATAAGGTATTTCTGTCTCTACATTTTTTTTCTCTCTGGTTTTTCCTTCTCCTTTTTATTAAAACCTATGTTCTGTGGAGTATAAAATGTAAAAATATAACCAAGTTTAAATGTTGTACTGTATAATCAATGTTTTACTTGTTAGATCAGGCACTTGCATAGTTCAAAAAATACTGGTGGCATCCATTTCTCTGTATTTTAGATTGAGAAAACTATATGACATGTTTTTAACATTCACATCTTTGTTCATCTCATGTTTATTAATCACCTTCCATATTATGGGTGACTCCATTTCCACTGCTACTGTTTGAATTCAGCCTTTGACCATATTTTTTGGATTTCAATAACTCTTAAACTTTCACCCCCCCTTCCTTTTTTAGTACTTGAGTCTTCTTTCACAGTCCTGTAAGAGTTTTATTGAGTGACATGACTAAGGATCATGTCACTTACCCTTAGGAACTTCTCTGTCTTACAACATTCACCTAACTCTCCAGACTCTGCATAATCCACCCCCAGCCTGCCTTCCCAGCTGTGCCTCCCACTGTATCCACTTCCTCTTTGTTCCAGCCTCCTTAGAATGAGAATGCCTGGTCACTCACTAATGGTTTGTACTATGTTATCCTCCTTGCTTTTGTTGATGCTCCTTCTTCAAGCTCAACATTTTCTTTCCTCCTTGTTAAAATCCTATTAATCATTTATAATTCAATTAAAATGCCTTCTGCTCTGTGGAAACTTCTACGTTTCTGCTTTTCAAAATTCTGCTTTTTTCTAGGGTCTTACAATACTTGGCTTGTCTCTAGATACTATACTTTTGTCTTGTAATATAAACTGTAAAGTACATTACAGTCTTGGTTCTGTGAAGACAGGGCTTATGGCCTATATTTAACCTAGTCTTTGACTTTCATACAGTAGATGTTTAATAAATATTTGTTGAGACAAAATACTTAAGAAAATGATAGAAATGATAATAGTAGTTGAATATATGTTACATATCAGGTGCTGTTCTAGGTGATTTACAGATAATAACTTGTTTAATTTTTATACAAACTACGAAGTAGGTGCTCTTCTCCCCATTTCCTGGTGAGTAGACTGGGACAAGGAGAGGTTCAGCACTTGACTGATGATGCTAGTTTAGGAAGAGGTGGAGCCTGGATTTGAACCTGGCCATCCTGACTGGAGTTCAAAAGACATTTAAGAATATTTAAGTAGTGTGGATAAAGTATGTTTTGCTATTTGCCTTCAAGGCCTGGATTTGTATTTACTTTTAGTGTAATATGGTTTCATAGGACACATAGTGGAACAATCTGCTACACATAACCAAGTGACCTCCCTCTTAAAGGGACTAACACGGGCACATATGGTGCAGGACGCATGTTGCTCCTCGTGACTCTGATAAGGTCACTACGGGGATGTTTATATCAGGCATGTTCATGAATCAGAATATACTAGTAAAATGAAAGCCCAGTTAGTGGTGAGGCTGCTCTGTTATAAACATGATAACTTGAGTAATGTGTTGTGATGAGTTTTTCTCTCTATGTTTATAAGTGATATAAACAGTTATATATTAACATATTTATTTTACTTAGCACTAGTTTAACAAGTTTGTCCTGGACTAGAAATAAATACTGTCAGATAGTAAAACTATCTGTTGGTTGATAAACATTTATAGTGTCTCATATCTTATACAGAAACATTAATAGCATGAAATCAATGCTTCATTCTTTCCTGGTTTTTGCTTGGTAGAGGTAATATCATGACTTAATGTTAACTATTTCTACTTGCTAAGAACAGACAGATATATGAAAAATATTTCCTAAGTCAAAAGTTGACTTAAATTTTAATATTGTAGAAATTTTGGTGAATCTTACTGTGTATATGTTTGTATTTTTTTCCCCCTAGGCTTATTGGCGTTCTTGTGCCATGATGATGGGCTGTGTAATAGAGAGGGCATTCAAAGACGAATATGTGATCAGTTTGGTTAGAGCTCCAGAAGTTCCTGGTAATGTACACATAGAAAAGTAGATGCTTTTTGTAATCCTTGAATATTTTTGTTTTATTTATTTATTTATTTATTTATTTTTCAGACAAAGTCTCATTTTGTCGCCCTGGGTAGAGTGCAGTGGTGTCATCATAGCTCACTCCTGGATCAAGCAATCCTCTTGCCTCAGCCTCCCGAGTAGCTGGGACTACCGGCATTTGCCACCATGACCAGATAATTTTTTCAGTTTTTTTGTAGAGCGGGGTCTTGCCCAGACTGGTCTTGAATTCCTGACCTCAAGCAGTCCTCCTGCCTCAGCCTCCAGAGTACTAGAATTATAGGTGTGAGTCACTATGCCCAGCCTTGGTACCTATTTTTGATGATTTATAGAGTTTATTTTATTTTTATCTAATACAAATAAACATTTTCCATGGGCTTCATTTATTGTGGGTAACAAAATCCATTCTATTATGATTAAATATGAATCTTTAGGGGCCAGTAATTAACATGATAGGCTGGGCATGATGGCTTATGCCTGTAATCCTAGCACTCTGGGAGGCCAAGGCAGGTAGATTGCCTGAGCTCAGAACAGCCTGAGCAACAGCAAGACCCCATCTCTAAAAAATAGCTGGGCATTGTGGTGGGCATCTGTAGTCCCAGCTATTTGGAAGGCTGAGGCAAGAGGATCACTTGAGCCCAGGAATTTGAGATTGCTGTGAGTTTTGATGACGTGGTACTCTATTGAGGGCAACAAGGTAAGACTCTGTCTCAAAAAAAAAAAAAAAAAAATCAACCTGATAGAATTAGTGGAAAGTATTTTTCTCTTGAATATGAATTTCATGGAATCACATTGTCTCAGTGTTTGTTGCCTACCACTATAATCATTTGTTTCCAAATTAAGGGATGAAGAATTGGGAATGTAAGTAGAGTGCTAGAAAGAGCTGTGCTTAGGTGATTCTGTGAAATGAGCATGAGTCTGGAGAGGGCAGCAAGGTGGTGAGGTGGAATGGTCCTTTGTAATTTTGCTAAAACAGCACTTTGGAACAGTGTATATAGTAGGATCACATGTATAATATTTTTTTAAGAAGTATGTACACCAGAAATATTTAAAAGAAGCTCAAGAAATGATTCTAACATAAGCAAAAGAACAAAAATTAAGATATGGAGGGGATATAAAAGAAATTCAGTGTTGCATTTCTATTTAGTCATTTATCTGCTTACTCAATATCTTATTCCTTTGGAATTGTTATTTCTAGTAACTCTTTAAAAACTGTGGTGAAGAAAACGTTAATGCTTAAAACATTGGTGGTTTTGGGTTAACAAAAGGTGAGTTAATTTTTCTGGTGGGGGAAATTTGATATAGCTCTGGCAATCAACTCGATAAGGGCAAGTGTTTATAATTTGTAGACTTTGGTGAGATTGCTACCGGATGTACTCGAGTATAAGCCGAGTTTTTTCTGCACAAAATTT
Source organism: Loris lydekkerianus (assembly GCA_963574355.1). Classification (NCBI taxonomy): domain Eukaryota; kingdom Metazoa; phylum Chordata; class Mammalia; order Primates; family Lorisidae; genus Loris; species Loris lydekkerianus. Next base: position 2,332 of record CAUYPK010104610.1, on the reverse strand, counting down.
GTGCCGAAAAACCTGAACTCGGCACAAATTTTGTGCTGAAAAATCTCGGCTTATACTCGAGTATATACGGTAACCCTTTATTTTATGGTCTAAATAGTTGTTGCAAATTTAACTTTCAGTTAGGGCAGATTTAAACTTTGCTGTATTTTGATTGGATTTACAGTGATTGCTGGTGCTTTCTGCTATGATGTAGTTTTGGATAAGAGACTTGATGAGTGGATGCCAACAAAAGTAAGTATGCTCTTTGGAGTGTTGGTTTTAGAGGCTGTGCCTTCCTCTGTTAGAATGATTCCTGTGTTAGTATTGTTGAGTGGTATTGCACATTGAGGACATTTAAAAAGTCTATTCTTGTTGCTTTTTTCAGTATATTTAAGATAGAGGCTTATGAATGAGAAACTTCATAGTACCACCCACAGCCAGTTGTCTTGAAGCTGTATGTCTTGCTTGACCTTTTATTGACATGCCTTCTGTTCCTTACAGTAGTGTTTTTCAGTATGCACAATGTAAAACATAGAAACTTAACTATCTTGGTTGATGTGTAGTGGAAGGCTGGGAGCTATTTCTATTTGGCTTCCCAGAGCACAGTTTGAAAACCACTGCCCTAAACCATTTTAGCTTGTTGTACATGGTTAAATCTGTGTATACAAAGGGTTACATTAACAGCTGGGGTGAATTAAAGAATTAGACCTTGACAAAATTAACCTAAACAGCAACAAACTAAACTTTGTGAATGGTCTACTTTTGTAATAAGTGTAGTCTTCCTTGTTCTATACTTGAGTAGCGACAGGGCCTAACAAGGGTGGTCTAGACTTAGGAGGTAAGGGGCTGAAGTATTTCAAAGGTCAAACCTGGTAACTTAGTTATGATGGAGGAGAATAGGCAAATGCCTAATTCTTTTTTTTTTTTTTTAATGGAAGAACTTTAATTTTTTTTTTTTTCTTGTTAAATCATAGCTGTGTACATTAGTGCAATCGCCTGTACCATTCTAAGATGCACCATAGATGTGGCCCAACCCATTACCCTCCCTTCACCAAAACCTCCCCCCTCCCTTCCCCTTCCTTGGCCCTTTCCACATAGTCATGTGCTATAGTTGGGGTATAGCCTTCAGGTGAAAGTTATAATTTAGCTTCATACTAGGGCTGAATACATTGGATACTTTTTCTTCCATTCCTGAGATACTTTGCTAAGAAGTATATGTTCCAGCTCCATCCATGTAAATATGAAAGAGGTAAAGTCTCCATCTTTCTTTAAGGCTGCATAGTATTCCATGGTATACATGTACCACAATTTGCTAGTCCATTCTTGGGTCAATGGGCACTTGGCTTCTTCCATGACTTAGCAATTATAAATTGGGCTGCAATAAACATTCTGGTACAGATGTCTTTGTTATAGTGTGACTTTTGGTCTTCTGGGTATAAACCTAGTAAAGGAATGATAGGATTGAATGGCAGGTCTATTTTTAGGTCTCTAAGTATTCTCCAAACATCCTTCCAGAAGGAATGTGTTAGTGGGCATTCCCACCAGCAGTGTAGAAGAGTGCCCTTTCCTCCACATCCACACCAACATTTCTGGTTTTGGGATTTTGTTATGTGGGCTACTCTTACTGGGGTTAGGTGATATCTCAAAGTAATTTTGATTTGCATTTCTCTGATGATTAAAGATGATGAGCTTTTATTCATGTGTTTGTAGATTGTGCGTCTGTCTTCTTTAGAGAAGTTTTCTCTTTAAGTCCCTTGCCCACCCTGAAATGGGGTCACGTTTTCTTTTGCTAATAAATTTGAGTTCTCTGTGGATTCTGGTTGTTAGATCTTTATCGTAGGTATAACCTGCAAATATTTTCTCCCATTCTGAGGGCTGTCTGCTTGCTTTACTCACTTCTTGGCTGTGCAGAAGCTTTTTAGTTTGATCAGGTCCCAGTAGTGTATTTTGGATACTGCTTCAATTGCCTGGGGAGTCCTCCTCATAAACTATTCATCCAGGCTGATTCCTTCAAGAGTTTTCCCTGCACTTTCTTCAAGTATTTTTATAGTTTCATGTCTTAAGTTTAAATCTTTTATCCAGTGAGAATCTATCTTAGTTAATGGTGAAAGGTGTGGGTCCATCCAGTTTCAGTCTTCTACAGGTTGCCAGCTAGTTTACCCAGCACCATTTGTTAAATAGGGAATCTTTTCCCCACTGAATGTTGTTGGCTTGTTAAAGATCAAATAACGGTAAGTAGCTGGATCCATCTCTTGGTTCTCTATTCTGTTCCAGACATCTATTTCTCTGCTTTTGTGCCAGTACCATGCTGTTTTGATCACTATTGATTTATAGTAGAGTCTCAGGTCTGGTA
>CAUYPK010104609.1:0-14269 GCA_963574355.1 Loris lydekkerianus | reverse complement strand
TTAGAGGGTCGCTTCCGTGAAATGAAGTGGGAGGGCTTTTGATTTCTGCCCTTTTGTTTGTAGGGTCCTTAAGCTGGACTCGTGGGGGGAGGGGAGACTCCCGTCCGCTTGGTGATGGATTTTGTACCTTTTGTTTGTGTCCTTGTGGTCTCAGCTCACCTCAGTGGTGTTGATGTGCGATCTCCAACCTTTTCTCCTGAATAGCTCGAATCCTCCAGGTTACTTACTAAATTTCCATCCTTTAACTCTCCTTCTGGACGGGAGCCTCTGTGAAAAGCTGGCTTCAGTCCGCCATCTTGATTCTTACAAATTTCATTGATTTTTTTTTTCCTATAGGTATGCTGTTTTCAATTTTATTGATTTCTGCTTTAATTTTTTATTTCCTATCTTCTACTTTTATTTAATTTGTTTTTATTTTCTACTTTCTATATGGGAAACTTAGGGTATTGATTTTAGATTTTTGTCTTATATATATTCCATGCTTTAAGTTTCCTTTTGATTTCACTGCCTCACACAAACTTTGATAATGTATATTTGTATTTTTATTTATTTCAAAATACTTTAATTTCCCCTAAGATTTCCTCTTTCAGGCTGGGTGCAGTGGCTCATGCCTCTAATCCTAGTGCTCTGGGAAGCTGAGGCAGGTGGATTGCCTGAGCTCATGGGTTGGAGACCAGCCTGAGCCACAGTGAGACCTTGTTTCTAAAAATAGCAGAGCGTTGTGGCAGGTGTCAGTAGTCCCAGCTACTTGGGAGGCTGAGGCAAGAGAATAGCTTAAGCCCAAGAGTTTGAGGTTGCTGTGAGCTATGACACTACGGTACTTTGCACTCTACCAAGGGCGACAATGTGAGACTCTGTCTAAAAAAAACAGCCTCTCCCCCAAAAAAAACAAAAACAAAAAACAATTTCTTCTTTGTTCCATGTGTCTTTGAAATGTTAGAAATGTGTTGTTTAACTTCTAAGTATTATTTTGGGATTTTCCAATATCTTTCTGTTGTTGATTTCTAGTTTAATTCCACTGTGGCCTAATAGCATATTTGTATGATTTCTATCTTTTAAAAATTTGTTAAGGTGGTTTTTATTCTAGTCCAGAATGTACTTCATCTTGCTTAATATTTCATGTGGGCTTGAGAACAAAGTTTATAATTTTATAGACGTCAATTAGAGTCAGTTGATTAATGATGTCGAGTTGCGCTATTTGATTTTCTGCCTTCTATTAATAGATCAGTTCTAACAGACAGGGGGTGTTTAAATCTACAATATTATAGTAAAATTATCTTTTTCTTTTTGAAGTTATTTCGCTTTTGCCTTACATTTTTCTACTCCCTGTTATAAGACACATGCACATTAAGAATCATGCCTTCTAGGAGATTTGACCCCTTTATTATTATGTAATACTTACTCTTCTCTCTGATATTTTCCTTGCTCTGAAATCTGCTCTGTCTGATATTAATAAAGTACCTCAGCTGCATTTGATTAGTGTTGGCATGCTCTTTCCTCCCCCCGTGACTTTTAATCTATGTTTCTTCCTATTTTGGTTAATTTCTTATAGACAACATATAGATGAGTCTCTTTATTGTTGTTTCATTCTGGAGATTTTGTCTTTTAATTAGCGTATTTAGATAACAGGGGCATTTAGGGTTATTACTGATGTACTTGAATTACTAAGGACCCTATTTGTTATTCTTCTTTAGTGCGTGTCCTTGTTCTTGTTTCCGTTCTCTGTGGTTTTAATTGAGAATTTTGTAGGATTCCATTTTCTTTCCTTTGCACAGCAATTACACCTCCTCCCCCACAGTCATTTAGTGGTTACTGTAGTGTTTTTAATAAATATTTATAATTAGTCCAAGTTTATCTTCAAATAACACTATTCCAATTAATACATAGTATAAAACTGATAACAAAGTTTTCCTAATATCTCCTATCCCTTGTGTCATATCTGTCATTGATTTTAGCTATTCTTAAATAATAATCATTAAAGACATTGTTGCTGATATTATTTTGAATAAATTACCATCTGTCAGGTTAAGTAAGAATATAAAAGTAAATTTTTTAAATTTTATTTACTCCTTTTCTAATGCTCTTTCTTTCTTTATGTTGAACAGAGTTTCTGACCTTTATTATTTTCCTTTTCTCCAAAAAAATTCTTTTTAATATTCCTTTTAGGGTAAGTGTATTGACAATAAATTCTCTTAATTTTTATCTGTCTAAAAGAGTTTATTTTTTCTTCACTTTTGAAAGATTACCTCACTTGATATAAAATTTGAGGTTGGTGGTTATTTTTTCTCAGCAATTTAAATATCTTCCTGCATTCTTTTCTTGCTAGAATGATTCCTGAGACAAAGTGTGATACAATTTTTACACTTGCTCCTATATAGGTAATATGTTTTTGCCTCTTGTTTCTTCAGGATTTATCTCCGATTTCCCTCGGTTTAATTGCTTCTTGGCCTTTTGGCTAAGATCAAGTGATTTCCCTTAGTTTGAATATGACATGCCTACAAACAAATGTTTTGGCATTTGTCCTACTTGAATTTTATAAAATTTCTATAAGGATCTGAAATGTATTTCACAGTCAATCAAGATTTATACATTAAGCAGTAGGTATAAAGCTATCCAGTAGAAATGTAATGTGGACCATGTGTAACTTTAAATGTTCTAATTACCAACTTTAGAAGCTGAAAATAATCATAACTATGAACTGTGATATATATGTTAATTAGTTTGACTGTGATAATCAGTACACAAGGTATATGCATATCAAATCACATGATATACATAGAATATATATAATTTTAATTTGTCAAATATTTCACAATAAAAAAGCTAAAATTAAGCAAATAAAATTAATTTTAATAATATAGTTTGTCTAACTCAATATATTTCAATATTTTCATTTTAACATGTAAACAGTACAGATTTATTAATTGTACAGCATATTAACATTCCTTTTTTATGTTAATTTTTGATATGTGTTATTTTACACTTACAGCCCATGCTAATTCACTCTCCCCACATTTTAAGTGTTCAATAATCATACATGGCTGGAAGTTACCACATTATACAGTGTTGGTCTGCACATTTTAGTAAATTAAAATACTTCATAATACATATATATTTTTTATGAATTAGCATAAAATATTTAAAATATGCTTATATGTACGTAAGTAATCTTAGTATGGGAAAGATTTTAAAGTGACTCTTATAACAAAGGAGCAATAAATTAGTAGACATATACATACAAATTTTTAATTATTCATGCAAACAAGGACATTTGCAAAATTAATGATAATGTGCTAATCTTTTTTTATACAGAATTTTATAAATGAATTAGAAAAAGCCCAATAATCCAACTCTTTCTCTGTCACCCAACTGCAGTGCAGTGATATCATCATAGCTCACTGCAACTTCAAATTCCTGGGCTCAAAGGATATTCTTGCCTTATCCTTCTGGGTAGTTGGGACTACAGGCACCTGTCACCATGCCCAGCTAAGTTTTCTGTTTTTTGTAGAGATGGGGTCTCATGCTGGTAAACTCTTAGCAATCAATCTAACATTTTGATTATGTCTGTAAAGTTGGTAAAATGTATTCATTTTTGCTTTTACTTATTTAATTATAAATTGGCCTGAGTATCTTTTCACATATGTATAAGCTATCTATATGCCTTTTCCACTAAATTCCCTATGATGTTCTGTATCCCTTATTTTATATTGGATTATTGGACTATTTTTCCCTCCTGATTACAAGTCACATTCTTTTCCTTTCACCTATGTCTGGTAATTGTGAATATTTGATCTGCAGGCAGACTGCTTCTGTTAAGGTAAGGTTTTGGGCATTGTTAGTGCTGGACTATAGAAGTCCTTATTTAGGGGCTTGAGTAGCTCTACTTATAAGAAATGGCATCCTCAAAATGCATGGACTGCACATGCAGGACATTTATACACAATATCTCCACTGTAGATGGTCAGACACCAACATTTCTCTGTCCTGTAGAGTCTCTGGATTCTTTCTCTCTCTCTCTCTCTCTTTCTCTGTCTCTCTCTCTCTCTCAGATATCTGGAGTTCCTTCTCTAAGAAGGCTCTCTTTTCTGCAATACCCCTTTCAACATGATCCAGCCGCCTGTGCAGATCCAGACTCTCATTTTCTCCACTTAAAAATGACGCTGCTCTTGGTTCAACCTCCAATTCCCTGAGTTGAGTTTTGGAAACTGTTCCTGCATGGAAAGCCAAGATTGAAGTAGAGCTTACATCTATATTTTCCTTTTTCAAGAATCCCAGTCCAGCATTCTTTGTTGTCAAGGCCTGAACAATATACAATATTGTTCTTTGTATATTTTTCTCACATCATCAGTGATCGTGGCAGAAAGTTAAGTCCAATACAATTACTTCACCAAGAATAGAATCAAGTCATTCCATGTTATTTCTATAGTTTGTCAGGTGGGTTACTGATAGTATCTGGATTTATTGCTATCACCTGTACCTCTTCTAGTTTTTATAGTTTCATGTTAAAATAAACTCTTACTTTTACAGCAGTTTTAGACATTGCAAAGGTAACAAACAGCATTTTCAAATAACTCACATCCAGTCTCCTCTGTTATTAACATCTAACATTAACATGGTAGATTTTTAACTAAAGTCCATACTTTATTCAGAATTTCTTAGTTTTTACTTAATGTCCTTTTTTTTTGTTCTAGGATCCTATTCAGGATACCGTATTATATTTAGTTATCACCTTAGGATACCGTTTGCTGTGACAGTTTCTTAGAATTTCTTTGTTTTTGATGACTTTGATAATTTGGAGCAGTATGGGTCAGGGATTTTGTACACTGATCTTCAATTGCTATTTGTCTGATATTTACCCCTTATTAGACTAAGATTATAGCTTTGCAGCCAGAGGGCCTCAGATACAATGTATCATTTACATCACACCATATCAAGGGTACATAAGGTTTCTCCAATATAAAATTATCATTTTTTCTCTACTTTCATAATTTAACTTTTAGAAGGAAGTCACTTTGCACAGTGGTGTCTGGTTCAATTCTAGTACACACAGATATTATATTCTAGGTTGGTTTTTTTTTTTTTCTTTCACCATTTTAAATGTTTATCTTCACTATGCCCCTGCTTGCATGGATTTTGACAGGAGGAGTCTTTTGTGACTCTTGCCCTGTTCCTCTACTGTCAAGGTGCTTCTTTTCTCGGGCTGCTGCTTTCTTTTGTCTTTGATTTTTTTGTGGTTGAAGTGTGACATTCATAAGTCAAGTTTTTTTTTTTTTTGTATTTAATTGGTTTGATGCTTTCTGGGTTATCTGGATCTGTGGTTTAGTGTCTGTCATTAACGTTAGAACATTAGTGAACATTCTAATTTTTTTTCTATGTTCTCTATTTTTTCTCCATCTGGTATTTCAATTTTGCCTATCATACGTATTTTGAAATTATCCCATACTCTTGGATCATTTGTTTTCTCTCCTTAATTTTTCATTAATTTATCTTTTAATTTCAGTGTAGAAAGTTTCTATTGATATATCTTCAAAATCACTGTCGTATCTACTCTACTGATCTGAGGAGGCCTTAAAGACATTTTTAGTTAATTTTACTTCTTAACTTATAGTGTTTTTACATTTTTGTATGATTTGTGTGGTTTCTGTCTTCATGCTTACCTTACGTGCCTGTTGTTGCAGATTGTCCACTTTTTCCATTACTGTCCTTGGGTTCTGATACTTGCTTTTTTCTGTTCAGACTGTTTTTTTCTTTCCTTTTTGCATGATTTGCACTTTTTCATTAAATGCTGTACATGTATGGAGTAATAGGAACTACAGGCCCTTAGTGTGAACATTTGTGTTGATTTCCTTTGGCCTTGGACTATACTCAGCATCTTGTTTTGGCTGTAATGCCAGGGTCTTTATCTTTCTCCACCGTCTTTAGGTTTGTCTTCCCTCTTGCCTTTGGGCTTTCCTGAATACTCTTGCATGAGGAGGGTTTGTGTGTTTCAGCTCTGTTAGCTATAGTCCACTGTTACCACACTGGAGATTTGCTGGTATATAGTAAGGAGTAAAATTGGGGTCATGTCATCCATTCCATGATGGAGTCTCAACCTTTTAGTTGTCCGTGTCCTTGGCTAAGACCTTCACATACTTTGTTGTCCTCTTAGGCAAGACAGGAAGGCAAGACTGGAGGGGGCTAGACTGGGACGAGTCCTCCACCTGGGATGATGCTCTAGTACAGTAATTACTTTTTTATTTTTTAATTTTTCCTTTGGGATCAGGCCATTGTTATGGAGAGCACTCTGGGGATATTTCAAAATAGTTATTTTTTAATCACTTTCTTTTGTCAGAGTCATGAGGGAATTTTCCTTGGATTTCTACCATAATAACTTCCTAGGGTGCTTGAAGATAAAACCAAAAAGTGTTTGGGGGGATCCCAGGCTGCATCTCACAGAAGTTTTATCACAATCTGGCTAGGCCACATTTGGCATCTAGCAATTTGTTAAAATCACTATTGCGGATGTTTCTGTAAGATGTGTGTTTCCAGAGGCATTGGCTCCAGTAGATTGCAGCCAACACCTCACCCGTGACCCTCTAAATTTCCCTGTTTCTTCACATTCCAGGGCAACAGTTTTCTTTGTAAGCTTATTTTTCTGATAAGCCTAAGAAAATTTATTGATGTGTAGTTTGTTCTGATTTTGCTTTTTATTATAAGGATGGAAGTGATTAAACCCATGCCACTGAAACAGGAACTGAAACTGTAAGTATTCTACAGGTTCCTTAAAAAAATGTTTATATCACCAATTTCTTTGAAATTTATGTTTACAGAATGAGGCAGGAGATGTAGTTTTGAAAATCAGGAACTTACGTTTCATGAGGACAGATTTATTTTGTATCTGAATATAAGCAGATAGAGAAATTGATAATGGCATGAAATTGATTTTGTCTTTCGCTTACAGAAGTTTCATATGACACAAAAGGGCATGATTTTTAAATTTCGTAGATGCAAAAGACAGAACATGAGTTGGAATTAATTTGCCCCAAATTCTTCCTTTAGATTTTTTGCTCTAAGAGCTTATACATTTCTTATAAACATTTATTCAAGTTTTTAAAATTTCTCACTAAAGCTTGCTTTACTTTCTATGTTTTAAAAAGTGACAATTTAAATTCAGAGAATTTCATTTGGAATATATTTATAAAAGTATTTAACAAAATTAATCAGTAAATGAGGATTTTCATGCCCTGAACTTTAATTACTTAAATATGCCCATATTTTCCCAAAAAAAACAAATGAAAACAAACAAACAAATCCCCTTTGGTCAAAAACTGAAGATGGAAAATTTCAACCAAAAGGGGAATTATTCATAAAATTTAAATGTCCTCTAATTAAAGCTTATAGTGGAAACTGTTTCACAATTTAAATTTATTGGTCATTCTCCCCAAGGTTTATAATGGGTTATAATACCTAAACTCAATGAGAAAAGCCAAGTACAAAATGTTAGGCTTAAAACCACATAAAGGCTCATAATATTTTTACTAATTTCTTTTCCCTCCAGGCACATTGTGAAATGTAGACAGACATCTTCTGCAAGCAACTGCCACACCCGTGTCCCAGAGTCCCTAGTGAGTGGTAGAAAAGTTGCAAGAGTTAAAGAGCTTTTCATTTGTTCAGTAACTAAAATAATGAAAACCACCATTTTTTCTTCATAAAAATTGGGTACAATAAATGCCTTTTTATGTTGGGGTGCATTAGTGCCTCAGAAACAAATTGGATATACTTGTCTGTGTCTGTGTTTGTCGTGAGGTTTAAGTATCAAATGATAATTATTAGTCCAAAGGAGAAGCATATGTGCAGTGGGGAAGTTTGTGCTGTTCTCGACAGCTATTATTCTCCAGCCCTTCCTCAGCTCCTATTCAGATGGATGCTTGAGCCCAGAAGTCACTTCCTGAGTTCTGGTCTGCAAGTGTGTTTGTTTTGCAAATGGAAAGGGCTATTGGAGTCATAAGCTATAGCCATTTATCAAATACCTATTATCTGCCAGACACTGACCTAGTTTACTTTTCATCTTTATCTTTACTATTACTCAAGGGGATAAGTATTATTCCTACCTCTTTTAAAGACTGTTTAACAAGCTAACACTTATACACTGCTCTTAACTGATCGAACATCTCTTTTGGTAGGGAGAGGATGCCTGGGGAAAGAAAATGAATGGACTGTGAAAAGAGAAAGTGCTAATTCTGAAGGACAGAGGACTGCTCTTCACAACCCCATGCAACTTTACTTAAGGACTCAACATATAATTAGGACAACCACATGATTACGCCAGGCTCTTCATTTTGGTTGCCATGGCACCCTCAATCCTGAGACAACTTTGATAAAGTCCAGGTTATGCTGCCTTGCCGAAGTTTTAGAAATGTTGCTGCTGAGATGTTTGGCTGTAGTCTTTGGAACCTGGGAATGACTCTCTTCTTTGACTTCAAAATAGAGTTCGGGACAAGAAGGAAAACCTCTTCCCCTAGAACAATGACTTTGCAATCTCTTCAATAGTTCACTGTGCTTCCTGTCTCCTGATACCTAGCTTTCTCCTAGAAATCCATACCAAATGGCTGAGTTTGGAAATAGCATTCCCAGGAGACATGGGACAAATCAGTCTGATTTTGTAAAATTCACAAAGACTAGGTAATTGTCCTCAGAGATCATCTCCTTCTACCTCCTCCTTGGAGGCTTTTTGTGTCCTTTTTGTCTGCTCACTGTGCCAGCATGAAGAACGCTATCTCTATTCACCATCCTGACTGCAGCCACATTGCTTTCTCCAGCTCATGTTCAGCATCAACAGATCAGACAATGTAAAAATTTCAGCCTTGTAAACATGACAGCTATAACATTCCATTATTATTTTTACCACCATAATTTTAAGCAGGGTTATATGATCAGTTCCAAGGTTCTAAATGAAGTTGCCTTCAACACATGGAGACAAAATGGAACAGAAGAAGATCAAGTCAAAATAAGAATGTTAAAGGCATGCATACTGTACGAGGTGGTGATATTTGCTATCTGTGACTCCAAAACTTGACTTCAAGCTTTATGGTAATCCTAAAACAAAAGAAGCATTGAGTACCAATGTGTCTATCTGTAATGAATTGAAATAAGGCAATATGTTAAATTATCAAGAGGAACAAAAATATATCCTTTTATTTCCTAAATAAAATTTCTAAAAAAAGGATAAATGGTGATTTTTATAGTGGGCTGTGATGGAGGATATAAGATAAAAGTATAAAGAAATTTCATAAGTATAGTCCTGGTGATACAAGTTCATTTAGTTTATTGGAGAGTAAAGTTTGAGTAACCATTTATGGAAAATCCTCCCTAGGCATGGAAGAAAGACTGGAGAGATTGAAAGAACACTGGGAAAAAACCAAAATGTGGGTTTGAATCTAGTTCTGAAGTCATCAACATGTGATCTTAATTAAATACTTATTTTTGTCTCCTTTTTCATTTTCTCATGTGCAGCAAAATGAGCTCCCCACTGGCTTTGTTCACTTCAGTATCTCTAACACTTAGACAAGTGGCTGGCATGTAACAAATTGACAATAAATATCCATTAATATATTTGTTAGCTGATTGGGTGAAATAGCACAAGACTTAACAAAGTAAAAATCACACCCTGAATACAACAAATGTGGAGTTGGGAGATGGTGGATTGAGAAGATTATTGTTTTATGCCCATGTATCTTAGTCTTAGGCTAGCTTGGACTGCCATGATGAAATACCACAGATTGGATAGCTTAGACAACAGAGATTGATCCTTCGCAGTTTGGGACATGGGTAATCCAAGACTGAGATTCCTGCACGATGTGGTTTCTGGTAAATACCCTTTTCGGGGCTTACAGGAAGAACATTGCTGTCTCTTACAAGAACACAAGAACACAAATCTTATCCTAGCAGGGCTCCACTTTCACAACCTCACTTAACCTTCATTACTTCATTACAGACCATACCACCAAATACAGTCACTTTGGGGGTTCGGGCTTCCACATATGAATTCTGGAGGGCACAATTCAGTCCATAGCACCAGGTAATGCCAAAGAAGAACTAACTCGATGGTTCCTTGGTAGCTTAGAAAATGGAAAAATAAGCAGTTCAATTGTTGCTTCTCAAATGAGGCAGGATAAAGAATGACACATACAATAAAAATAGAATTGCAATGGGATTCCGGAACATATTAAGAAACTGCAATTTTAACTATTAAACCCAAAATATACAGTCTCAGTCAAAAGTCTCTTTAACCTAGGTTGCATACTATATAATTAGACTAGAAATACATGAAATCTTGCACTAATAAAACATATATGAGAAAGAATAATATAATACCATTTGAACTTTATTTTCTTATTGCTCAATGTTATCCTTCAATAGTTAGCATATTTTGAGATTTAGAAAATGTTATGAAAATTAAATGGGGCTACAAAGTCAAAACAGGAAAAATCACCAATGCCAACTCAAAATATTTGAAAGTTATGATAGGCATTAGAAAAGAAGAAAAATGATCCTGATTCTTTTTGCCAATTAGCATAATTTGCCCAAAGTCATTTCAAATTATAAGATCTATGAAAATCCTTTGTCAATTGTATTACAAGCCTCAGTAATAGAGATGGCCCATTTCCTCTTTTTAAAAGCACTTTTGTTCTTCTGGGTTACTATGTTTTTCTATTTTTTCCTATTTCTCTCTCTCTCTCTTTTAAATCAACTCTCTGCAGATTAGCTTCTTTACTCTGAAGGTCTCAATACCAGCTATCCACATTGCTTCTCAAATTTGTGTCTGAAACTTGAACTTCTCCCTTGAGGTCCAGAGTAGACTCTCAAGTTCTCATTCAATACTTCAGTGTGGCTCTCCAATAGACATCCACACTGAGCAAGTTTCAAACTAATTCTTTGGTGTAACATAAGCCACCCAGTCATTGGGGCCCACGTTTGGTCTTTTGCCATAAGCAAGTTCTTCAAACAACCCTTAGGTCTACTGCCTCCCATCTTGACTTTGGTGATGGTCTCCTGATTGTTCCCTGGTTTCTCTCCAGTTTCCAGACTTGTCTGTTCTCCCCAACTCAGACTACTGGGCCCAGAAGCTTCTTGTAATAATGAAGTCATAGAAGGAAATGAGATAGGAGGTGACTGATGTCTCTTCCAGGTCCTGGTGTGCCCAGAGACTCCTGTCTAAGAGCAGAGAACAACAACCCCATGTTGACGATGCCCTCCTCTCCTACAAATCTACAAAAGTTTTGCTTTTTGTAAACACTGAAGGGAGATATGGAGATGCCCACATTGTCCTCTTTATTAGCCATTTTTATGTGCTTTTGCTGACAATGACACCTCTGCTGGGTCACACCTTATCTTCAGATTCTTAGCCTGTGGCTACACCTGCTCTGACCTCCAGTGACTTTTTTCTTTCTCCAGAGATAAAGGAAATATTGAAAGGGAGACATTTTGATGATACTCATAACATTAACAGTAGTATATGTATAATGAAAGCTCTGATGGCCATTCCAGAAAAAGAGTTCCAAAATTGTTTGAATGGTGGGGTAGGCACTGGCATTGGTGCAGAGCTTCCCAAGGGGGGGACTTCAAAGGAGACTATTGCTGAGGTATGTAGCAATTTTTCTACAATGAGTTTGCCAACTTAATTGTCAAACCTTGTATACCAGGACTTTGCTGGAAAAAGACCTCTTCCATTTTCTGCTTCCAATCATCAATTCATTTTATTTATTATTATTATTATTATTTTATTAAATCATAGCTGTGTACATTAATGCGATCATGGGGCACCATCTTTTGGAAAGATGTTTGGAGAACACTTATAGATCTAAAACCAGATTTGCCATTCAATCCTATAATTCCTCTAGTAGGCATATACCCAGAAGACCAAAAATCACATCATAACAAAGATATTTGTACCAGAATGTTTATTGCAGCCCAATTCATAATTGCTAAGTCATAGAAAAAGCCCAAGTTCCCATCGATCCACGAATGGATTAATAAATTGTGGTATATGTACACCATGGAATATTATGCAGCCTTAAAGAAAGATGGAGACTTTACCAATTCATTTTATTTACTAAACATTTCCAGCACAAGCAATGTTGCGATGAGACTAAATAGATCTCACATTTGATAAAAACTCTTTGCCCGTACCTTTTGTTATACAGTGCGTAGAAAAAAGGGAGCCCTTGCATGGTCTTGGGAGAGGTGTAAATTAGTGCAACCAGAAGTGCCTCCAGAGAATAAAAAATAGAACTACCTATATTCATTAGTGAAATTGGTCTGAATTTCTCTTTTTTAGTTGGATCTTTTCTTGGTTTTGGTATCAGGGTGATGTTTGCTTTGTAGAATGTGTTGGGGAAGATTCCTTCCTCCTCAATTTTTTGGAATAATTTCTTCAGTATTGGAATAAGCTCTTCTTTGAAGGTTTGATAGAATTCTGGTGTGAAGCCATCCAGACCAAGGCATTTTTTAATTGGGAGATTTTTTATTATTTCTTGGATCTCAGTGCTTGAAACTGGCCTGTTCAGGAGATCTATTTCTCCCGGGCTAACTCTAGGGAGAGAGTGTGATTCCAAATATCGATCCATTTCCTGTTCCTCAGGGGAGGAACTTTGCTGACGGTCACATAGTGGAGAGGAGCTCCTCTTCTCATGGGGGAAGTCAGAACTGCAGAGAGAGGCTGACATTCATATTCTCTCCCCACACCTGGAGTTCTGACAGATGAAGTTTCCAGAACTGTTTTGTTGCTGTTGTGCTTGCACACCCTGCTCTGCATATGGAATTCTGAAAGTGTTTCCAGCCCAGGAGCCCTTTGGTCCTGGAGAGAGAGAGAGAGAGAGATATTGATTGATTTGGGCATCAGGTTCAATTTGGGCTCAGCCAAAGCTTGGAAATTGATCAGGTTAACAGCCAGTTTAAATGTGACTAGAAGTACTTATACTTAAAGAGAGATGGATACGTAAAAAGGAGAGCTGATGCAGATGGAAACCATGCTTCTGGATTTCCTTGAGCATGAAAAATGAATAGCACACACCAAAGTACACAGAAATCCACAGCATTGTGTGGATAGAGTTTCTGGCTTCATTTAACCCCCTGCACCCTGGGTTGTGTTAGCTATCCCACATTCAGAGGAAGGGACAGGCTACATGCGTGTGAGTGGCCTGCTCTTGGTCTTCCTGGCTGGGCCACCTCTCCTGCTTCCTTGTTCTCTGCTCCAGGATCCCTGCCAGGCACTACTTGGATCCAGGCTCATCCTGTGAATAACATGTCACCCAGGCACCATAGCCTTTTCATCCAGGTGTCATGGAATTCAGGATGGCAGTGTGATTTTCTTCTTTTTAAATTAAAAAAAAATTTTCAGATTAATTTGAGGGTACATATGATTATGTTACTATATTTGCATTTGTAAGGTAAAGTCCTAGCTTTAGCTGTGTTCTTCACCTAAGCCATATACCCATGCATTGTTCCTGAAAACTGGGAACTTGCTAAATCTCCTCCCTTGCCCTTCTTGAATTTAATTGAGTTTTTTCTCTCATGTGAGCAGGTAGTTATTAATATATTAGTTTCAACTTAGTATTGAGTACATGTAAGAATTGTTTATCTATTCTTGTGATACTTTACTAGGAGAGTGTTCTCTAAATCTATGCAGGATGTTATAAAAGATACAAACTTTTCATCTTTTTTTTCTGGTTGAAAACTATTCCATGGTATACATATATCACAGTTTATTAATCCACTCATAAGTTGATGGGCAAGTGTGTTGTTTCCATATCTTTGTGATTGTGAATTGGGCAGCTATTCACATTTGAGTGCAAATGTCCTCATAGTAAAAATACTTTTTTTCATTTTGTTAGACACCTGGTAATGGACTTGTTGGATCAAATGGATGGTTCACTTTTAGATCTTTTTTCTTGATTTTTTAAAAAATTAAATCATAGCTAGTTTAAATGTGACTAGAAGTACTTATACTTAAAGAGAGATGGATACATAAAAAGGAGAGGCTGATGCAGATGGAAATCATGGTTCTGGATTTCCTCGAGCATGAAAAATAAATAGCACACACCAAAGTACACAGATATCCTTAATGCAATCATGGGGCACCATACACTGGTTTTATATACCATTTGACATATTTTCATCACACTGGTTAACATAGCCTTCTTGGCATTTTCTTAGTTATTATGTTAAGACATTTATATTCTACATTTAGTAAGTTTCACATGTACTCTTGTACGATGCACTGTAGGTGTGA
>CAUYPK010104608.1:0-15413 GCA_963574355.1 Loris lydekkerianus | reverse complement strand
GCCCCATGATCATATCAATGTACACAGCTATGATTTAATTAAAAAAAAAAAAGATAAAAAAAAATGTGGGTGAAAGTTTGAACAAATTCATTAGCAAAGAAGATAACAAAAAAGCACGTGAAAAAAATGTTTAACATCATTGGTCATTATTTCCACCATAACAGAATTCTATTCCCAGCTAAACAATCAATTATGAAGGCCAAAAAAGGAGTATTTTTCAGATGGTAAAAATATATAACCCAGTTATAACCTAAGAATATGGTTAGAAATTTCTTATTTTAAAAGTGACTGAGATTGGTATTTTCAATAAATGGCATCTTATCTATCATTTCCTCACATCCTTTCTTCCTAAGCTCAAAAGAAAATATAAGAGATAAAGGACCAGGTTTGCTGATATGTAGAATTTTGCTTTCAGTGATTTAACCTAGGGATGGAAGGTATGCCATGAGGTTGAGGGTATTATAGACTGTGGACATATTACCTTTAATTTTCTACATTTTTCTTTTCTTTTCTTTTGACTGAACATAAATTACTTTTAATTTTCTACATATTTCTTTTTTTTTTCCTTTCCTTTTCTTTTTTCAGAAAGAGTCTCACACTGTGCCCAGGCTGGAGTGCTGTGGCCAGCCTAGCTCACAGCAACCTCAAACTCCTGGGCTCAAGCAATCCTTCTGCCTTGGCCTCCCCAAGTAGCTGGGACTACAGGCACCTGCCACCACACCCAGCTAGCTTTCTATTTTCAGTAGAGATGGGGTCTCACTCTTGCTCAGGCTGGTCTCTAACTCCTAAGCTCAAGTGCTCTCTTTTACCTCAGCTTCCCAGAGTGCTGGGATTACAAGCGTGAGCCACCACACCCAGCCCATTGTGGGATTTTAAAGACATATTTGGTATGTATTTTTACATTTGATCTGTATCTCGTTTTTCCAGGTCTACAGGGCCTGGACTATTCCCAAGTTTTCCTAGGCAAGGACAATCTGACATGGGGAGTTAAGTGGCTTACTTGCCTAGGGTAGCTTGTTGGTGATTAGAGCTGGAGCTGCGATACTAGGATTTTCTCCACAATTCCTTAGAGCCAAGTTGCAAAGTATTTTTAGTATTTCTATTCAGTCCATGTCATTTAGAGCCAACAAATAAGGATTTACATAAGATGATAAAATACTTTATTCTACAGAGAGGGAGCTGGGCTTGGATACTAGTTCTGGAGAAAGAATCAAGATCTCTTACAAACTGCCTCCTTGTTTGAATTTCTTTCCAGGAAACTTTTCTGTGTATATTCACTTGCCTGATTATGCACACAGAGCCCTGACAAGTGCATCTTTTCTGTACAAATATTTTTTCACCAAAAATATGTTAATAAACCTTCTCTTCCTGCCATCTTAGATTTTTTTCTCATTTTGAATATAATTCTTATTTTAGGGATGATCGTTAGTTAGAAATACAATTATTCCTGTGTGGCTACAGCATTAATTAGTGTCATTTATACAGATATCATAGAACATTTTAAGCATGATCTTGGGATTCAATTTGTGTGATAAGCCACTTGGATTTGAAGAAAATGTGCTCAGCATTCCATATGAAATTTAAACTTACTAATTCAAGATTATTAACAGAGTTTAATCCCCCCTAATATACCATGTTTGAAATATGGTACAGGAAATTGCTCCTATTGCCTACCTAATTATGTACTATACAAAGTACATAATTAGATAACAGATCAATGAACTTAATCATGAGAAAATAATCAATGTAAATACATCAACTTTGTCCATGGAGTAGCAGGAAATCGCTTTAACTATGCACCTATAGAGATCCACCCCATAGCCCTGCCTAGGTGATCCTCTGCAGAGCTCAAACAGTGCACACTTGGGCTCTGTGGTGCACACATAGTGCACACCTGGGTCTGTGGTGCTGAAACAGTGCATACCTGGGCTCCATGGTGTTCGCTGAACACTGACTTATTGAGCATTAGAACCAGGCTACCAGGAAACTGGCACTATATGAGGCCTTAGTTTTTAGACATTTTCAATGGGCTTTATCTACCTTGGGGCTGAAGAAATGAAATGATAGCCAGCGACAGTGGCTCATGCCCATAAGGCCAGCACCCACTCTGGGAGGCCATGGTTGAAGGATCACTTGAATGTAGAAGTTCGAGACCAGCCTGAGCAAGAGGGAGACCCTGTCTCTATTAAAAATAGAAAAAACTAGCCAAGCTTGGTGGCAAGGGCCTGTAATGCCCAGCTACTGGGGAGGCTGAGGCAGGAGAATCACTTGAGATCAGGAATTTGAGGTTTCAGTGAGCTCTGATGCCATGGCACTCTAGCCAGGACAGCAGAATGAGACTCTATCACGAAAAGAAAAGAAAAGGAAAGGAAAGGAAAGGAAAGGAAAGGAAAGGAAAGGAAAGGAAAGGAAAGGAAAGGAAAGGAAAGGAAAGGAAAGGAAGAAATGAAATGATAGAATTGCAAAATAAAAGATTAATCATTACATTGAATAAATATGGCTTTAAGAAAACTTGCCTACAGGATTGGGGTGACTATGTCACTAGACACAGCACCACTCTTCTACATGAGCTCCCAGGAAGGTGAGACTCAATGGGAAAATAAAATTGTTTTCTTTGACTTTTTTTTTTTTTTTTAAAAAAGAAAACTTGCCTATATTTTTTCTTGTTTTTCTTATGTTTTGACAGACAATTGAAAATTTTTCTGTGAACCAGCAATGCTGTTTAACAGACCACATTCCCATAAAGGCAGGAGCCCTGAGAGTAGATTTGTCTGGGTGGAATTGTGGAGGGGATTGGCAGTTTCCTTTAGGTGGTGTCCCTTTGACATAATGATATGTTTGAAATGACCTATTGTAGATATAGACAGCTAAGTGTGATTATGCCTATTTATTCTCAGTATTATCGTTATGGCCCTGAACCACTGAGAAAAATCTTGAAGTCATTGGATCTGATTAGCAACCAATGAAACTACAAGAGCTGTGCTTCAGCTTGGAGAGGTTCCTACTCTCAGGGCTGTGTCCGCTGACTCCCCAGAACACATTCTTAAAAGCGATTTGCTTATGGAGGCTGTTAACCAAAGGCTGTGCAGATTCCACATTGCAGGTGTCTAACCCCAGCCCAAAAGGATTTATCTCCACTCTTGCTTTAAATGACATGGTGTGGAATTGTGCTAGCTTTTCATGTTCCTTATTGCTCTCTCTAGATTTTTCCAGCTTCTGCCACTTACTAAGAGAGTGTATTTTTCCTCCATGCTAACTGCCTACTACTCTTTGAGACTAGCAAAGCCTTTATAGACAAAAGTAAGCAGATTTCTGACTACTGCTTTTTATCCTTAGTTTTTATCTGGACTAAGGTCAACACAAACTCTCCTATTATTATCTTTCAAGATGATTCAGAAGTATTGTGATTCATGCCAAAATCAACATGAAAATAAAGCACAGTGTATTCTGTTAGGGCCCACAGAGCAATAATATATTGTTGTTTTTCTTCCGTCTGCGCATAGCCTTGCATTTAGGCACTTTATCGCCAGTGCATCCAGCCAAATTTTGCTTCCTGTCCTAGACTTCATGTTCCTCTGGATGTTTTGTTGGATGCTTCTTTGGTATTAAAATGCGTATTCCAAGAGACAGCTGTAGATGCCATGAATAATTTATTCAAATGGAGAACTAATTTTTCCCCATCTTTATCCTTTCTTTAACTTAGATTAATTCATCATTAGTCTAGCTCAGTGAATCTTGCTAGGTGCAAAAATTCATAAGAAATGAGTTTATTTGTTCAGTAATGCCATATAAATTAGTTTTTACCCCATTCAAAGAGACACCCTAAACCCCCAAAACAAAGAAAGCACATGAGAAGATCTGACTCTTTGGGTCTATGCTAAGCCAGTAAAAGAGTAGTTAGGAAAGGCTTACAAGTCTGTGAAGTCATGAAGATTTGTGGCACTGGGACACTAAATGTGTAAAAAAGAAAGTCAGTCACATACTTGGAATAAACGTTGAGTGTCCCTTTCCTCAGAACTACAAGAGAAGTTATAATAATCACTATTAATGGATTTAGAATGTTTAGCCAAAACTAAAATAATTCTAAACTTGGAGAATGGAATGGATTTTTTAAAAGCATTTAATGATTTAGAGAGAGTAAACAACCCTTTGGCCTGGCAGAAGGCAAGATAGTGATTTCACAACCAGGACCTTGAGGAGATAGGATGGTGGTCTTTGTTACTTTCCCTTGGGGATGGGAAGATTATTTCCTTTTGATCACTGTCAAGAGGAGTGATTCTTACAATGTTTTGATCTGGTTTTGTATCCTGAGGTCAGGATGTGACAGCAAGGGCTGACCACAGCAATATCACACTCTCCAGTGCTCTGTGCTACCACACTATGCTGTGGGGACAGGCATTGCTCCATGCAAATCTTGACCGCACCATGGTGTTTACGCCAATATGCCAACCATTTGCAAGCACCACATGATGTTTAGGCCATGATTGGGGAGTGAAGATAGGGCATTTATACTTGTTTAGCTGTGCATTAGTTATTTAGGTTTGTTTAGTCACACAGTACTTCTTTTTAGTAGAGACAAGGTCTTAGTCTTGCTCAGGTTGGTCTCCAACTCCTGAGCTTAAACAATCCTTCCACTTTGGTCTCCCAGAATGTTAGGATGACAGGTATGAGCCAATGTACCTAGCCAAAGTCTCTTTTAAGCTAGTTCATAATTTATGAAAAATTGGGACATTTTAAACTAATTTGTGCTACTTTATAATTAAATTAGTTACTTAATTTATGCTAATGAATTTCTAAGAATGTTGTGTTTGCCCCTTCTGGAAGCTGTTGTTTGGTAGCAAAATTGACTCATTAACTGCAAATTTTCTTTGGATGGTAGAAAGGCTGGTGCTATGAAAGCAAGAATGAAATTTCCTAGCACCTCTGCTGGGTATGCTGTGCTGCCCCTATGTGTGAACCGGAGGAGTTGTCCGGCTCCTTCATCCATGAAATGAGGCAATATTCCCATCAGGCTTTTGGGAAGATTGAGTAAGACAGTGAATGCAAAGTCCTACTGGGGTATCTGACTCATGAGAACTTACTCACAGCTCCTCCCAGTACTACGCGATGCCTTATAATAAGTCAAAACTCAGGGGGAATTGAGTACAATCAGATGAAGTTGGGCTGTGCTCATTTTTCACCTGTCAATTTTTTTTATACTTTCTAGGTTGCAGACTACGCAGAAAACTTGAATATATACAAAAGGAATAAAAATTAGATAGTAAAAGGATGGAGGTTGATATTAGGCAATACTTAGATAAAAATCACAAGTGCTATAAGGAAATAAAAGGTGATTTATTTTCTTTGATTTGATGTTAAATTTTGAAATTTGCACCTTTTAAATTTAGCTTATACTCCTAAGTATTTAAGATCTACTCCAGGTTGATTTGGGGACAATGCATTTATGTAACTATAAGCCCATTACTAGTATAGAAACCCACAAGGCTAATAGGTTCTAGGACAATCATTTTGGAAATTATTTAAGGAAATGCACAAAGACATGGGCTTCCCTTCTCAAGAAGAGACTTAAGATGCTTCAGTCTTACGAGATCCGTAGTGGTAGATAACGGAGCAGTTACAGCTCTTGCTTTCTGACCTCATGGGTCGTAATTTTCTTTTTTGAATTGTATCTAATGAGGACTTATTAAAACACTTCAGCCCCCTGTGCCTTAGGACATAAATATACAATAGGGAATGAAGGTTTATGCTTTCATAGCTAAGCTGTATCCATGATAAAAAAACAAACAAACACATAATTAAATAAGTTATTAGTTCAATTCCCTGAAGTAAAAACTACATGGATGCTGCTTCTAAGAGAAAGGACAATTTTCTGCCATTTGTAGAAAATATTAGTTTTACTATGATTACTCCCAAATGTGTAGAAGACCCATCATCTGATGCACAAGGAATGGATAGGATCTGGCCTGTCTCCTGGCTTTCCTCTTTTTACAAATAAAACAAACCAGAACATTTGTAATAGTGGCTTTGATGACAGACTTGAGGAATAGAGCTAAACTACAGGAGCAATCAGGGCTCAACAGAAAAGAGCTGTCAGGAGGGGAAAGGTCTCAACTCTGTTACTGGCCTTTACAATCCTACTTTTGCTGCCTGATACTTTAGGTTTATTAAAAAAACATTAATTACCCTACCTGAATTAATTCCTACTATCCCAAAGAAATGTTTACCTCATTTTTTGGTTGATTATGATTTTTCCTCATATTATACATATTTTTAAAACCTATATTATAAAATTTGTATTGTAAAATAAATCAATGAGTTTCTATAGGTAAATTTTTAATTGTTTGAGTTTATGCTACCAACTGTACATGTACCTACATTCATATATACATGTTAATTTCATTGTGTTAAATGTCATTAAAAGTCAGTATTTGCAGAGAATTTTAAGTTAGGAAAACAAAGTTATAGACCCTCATCAAAATTTTCACATTAAGAAGTTTTGCACTGTAACTCTGGGCCCTTCCTTTGTGCCCAGTCCCTCTGGGGTATCTTTACTCTCTCTTATCAAGACAATTTTGCAGAAAGGGATTCAACAATATGTCTTAATGTGAATAAGTTTGTCCACATTGCCATTTATCCTGGGCAAAAGAACAAACAATTAATTTTACATATTTCTGAGTCAATTCATGAAATATATTTTCTTCCACTTTTTTTTTTTTACCATTTCCAAAGAAATACACCTTAATGAAACTGTTTAAAGAAAGAGTTCTGCTGGGCACTGTGGTTCACACCTGTAATCCCTGCACTCTGGGAGGCTGGGACAAGTGGAGCTCTTGAGCACAGAAGTTCAAGACCAGCCTAAGCAAGAGCAAGACCCCATCTCTACTAAACATAGAAAAACTAGCCAAGCATGGTGGCAGGCACTTGTAGTCCCAGCTACTGGGGAGTCTGAGTTAGGAGGATGGCTGGAGCCCAAGAGTTTGTGGTTGCTGTGAGCTATGGTGCCACAGCACTCTACCCAGGGCAACAGAGAAAAACTGTTTCAAAAATAATAATAATAAAATGAAGGAAGCGTTCTTACTCATAGGACTCAAAAGAATGGATGTCGTATTCTTTCTTTAAGCCCAGTTATAAATTAATCCTCTCTTCTACTCCTGGAGGCACTATAAATTAATGAGAAGAACACTGAACTAAGTTCTCCTTCCTGCAGTCTACGTGGTCCCGTGGAAATTACCATCCACAGCCCCAGTTCTCTTGTATATGAAGAGAATCTAACAATAGTGTTTCCTGTGTATACTAAATATTTAACTTCAGAATGACTGACAGAAGTCTATCAGTAACTGATATTGATTATAATCTTTTCTGAAGTGGTCTATGTGTTCAAAACATCATATTTTTTATCATCAACTTAAACATCACTCACTAATAATAAAGAGGACGGAAACTATGTTTTTGACTTCTGTATTCCTGTAATTTTCCACCCCAAACTGGAAACTTCCAGGAGCTTCTTACTAAATTATCAAAGGTGAAACCATGACATTAGATCTGGACTTGATGGAAGTCTGGAGACTGTTATAAAAATGAAGAATCTAAGGAAAATCCCCCATTTTATAGTTACTAATTTTAAAATAATTCTGAAAATTGATAGTAGTTTGATTTCTCACACCCTTTTCTGTGAGATGGTTATAGCAAAATGTTCAAATAAAATAGTCTCTAAGATCAATTATCTCATCTTTTTTTTATTTTTTGATTGAGACAGAGTCTCACTTTCTCACCCTCAGTAGAGTGCTGTGGTGTCAATCCTCACAACAACCTCAAACTCTTGGGCTGAAGCGATTCTCTTGCCTCAGCCTCCCGAGTAGCTGGGACTACAGGTGCCCACCACAACACTGTGCTATTTTTTGTTTAGAAGGCCTGGGCAGGGTTCAAACCCACCAGCCCTGGACCATGTGGCTGGTGCCCTAACCATTGAGCTATGGGCTCCCATCTCATTCTTTATTTATAAAGTAATACAATATTTTTTTATTAAGGCAAATAATTACTAAATTGTAATCATTTTAATTATGATATTTGATGATAATTTGCACTTGGATATTTTCAGTATTAAATTTAGGGTGTATTTTCAAAAACTGTGTTTCTACATTATTGGAAATCTGGTGGACTTATTTGTTCATAACATCCCAAATCCCAGAGTAATGATAAGAGATCTAATATGTACTACTGATAGTCATTTCTCAGACATATTGTTTCATGAAGATTTAATTTTCTTGTATTAAGTTCCATTAACCACCCACACAAGAAACTGACCTAAGGGTAAAAGAGACTATTATTTAATATGTCTAATTCATAGCCACAAGGCACAGAATTAATTTAAGACTCAAATGCTTTGAGGAGAGATATAAATTATGTATAACATATATGCCAACTCACCAAGATTAGGTAATGAAAGATGGACACACAGCAGGTTTCTTGGTCCGTTTCCCCCATTCAGCATGGCAGAGCTCTTTGGCTTTCTCTCTGGATTTATGTGTGTGTGTGCCTGTAGTATATGTATTATACATAACACATAATCAGTATATATCATTTATCTCATTTCATATACATATTTATTTATTTATTTATTTATTTATAATCAAGGAACATTTTTGCACGCATATACAACATGCATACAATTTCTGACATATATTAGGAGGTCTCTCTCCATCTTCCTTGCCAGTATTTCTCTCTTACCCTTTCTCAGCATTAATTTGTTCATGCTCCTTCACGTCCAGGCTCACCTGTGTGCCGTGCAGTGTTGGGTCTGGTGACGGCACGGGGTGGTGGGGTAGGGGCCGTGTCCCTCTGTTCCCCTGAGATCTCTGCTGCCCCTCAGTTTCTCCCCTCCTGATTCTCCAGTCACTAAACACACTTGGTGGAACACAACTCCAACGGGGCATGTGGCTTCTCTCTCTCAGCTCTCTCTCTCTCAATCATCTATTTATATAACATGTCTTTGAAGAAACAACTTGAGAGAGTTTGTGAAAAATTATATCACAAAGTTAAACGTAAGAAGGTTAGGAAATGTAGTGAAAGGGAGAAATCCCAAGAGGTGCTCCAGGAGTGAGAGGGTGGAAGCCAAGGGCACTGCAGTTCTCCTCCGACCCACGCAGCCCCTCGACACCCCTCCCCTAAGCGATGCTCCTTTCCACAAATACTTGCTCTGAAACTCTAATGCAACCACGTCTCTGTTAGTATCCGTCTTCTCCAGCATCCACTCCACTCCGTGCCTCTGGGTCCTCTTAGCAGCTTCTCCCACCTCAGCTCCTTGTTCCCTAACACTAAGTCTCTCCCTTTAGTACCTCATCTTTTGCCTTCTTGAGTCCAGATGAGAACCTACAATGTCAGCCTTCCCTGATGGATGATCTTGACCTCGTACCCAGAACCACAATAACTGTCAAGAGAGGGGAGTCATATTTCTAAAATCACAAGCTGGAACTACATAAGTACTATATTTTGCTCCATCTACGAAGAGAAATGGTATCACCTATACCTGAAAGCTAGTATGTGTCCAGAGAAAATTGTTAGCATTCAGCTAATTTAACACTCTGAGATGTCAGGCTTTGTCTTTGAACTTGGTGGCATTTTAAGATACTCTAAGATAGATGAAAAGAGGTTATTTTGCATAGTAAAGCCAATAGCTTTTCCAAGTGCTAAAGCACTTCAGTATCTTCCCATCTCTTAAAAAAAGAAACAAACAAACATAACAACAAAGAGGGGAAAACAAACTTAATGTCTGAACTACTTCTGTGTCAATACACGGTACCTTCCCTCACCTGAGACTCAGGGATGATGAAGTCTCTGTAGACAAAAAAAAAAAAAAATACTAGAGGAGAAATGAATAAGTTGTCTGTTCTCTTCTTTTAGGCTGTACTGTTTCTCAAAAGCCAAATGGTGGAGAGCGGCACCTGTGGCTCAAAGGAGTATAATGCCAGCCCCATATGCTGGAGGTGGTGGGTTCAAACCCAGCCCTGGCCCAAAACTGCAAAATAAAAAAAAAATAATAATAACATAAAATGACTTAAAGAAAAAAAGAGCCAAATGGTGGAAAAGATATAGAAACATTATTCAGATATTTTAATATAAAAATTGTGTTCACCTGAAATATTTTAGATTATCTTTGTCATAGCAATAAGTATAATTTTCATTGAATTATTCCAAAATTTACTTTATTATTTTTTATTCATAGACAGACTAAAATTATGCAAAGCAATACTTCTTTGTGACTTATGATGGAATTACTTATTAAAAATAAAACTACTTAAAAATGTAAACTTTAAAACTATTAAATAAGTAATTTATAGCATTGTGCAATATTATAGTATTATAGCATTATGTTAATGCAAATAGAAATTAAAATAGGAGAAACTGTCATGGACTATACAAAGTTACCAAGAAATCAACCTATTTTTAACAATTTTGTGGGTTTTTTTAAGTCTCTGCCCATGGAGTTCATTCTCTATTCAAAGCTAAAATCAAAAGCTTAAAAGGTTTTAAAAGTAGCATGGTTATTTTCCAATTTCATAAATGGGTGATTAGAAGGTTACATTACAAAGTTAATATAGGAAGTTAATGTTTGTTCATAAGAAAATATTTATAACTTTAGGAGAAAAAATATTTTCTAGTAATGCCTGATAAATGAAAGATCTAGGATTGCATAAAAATGCTGTCTAATATTATTTTCAAAAACTTAGGGTAGAACTGTTTAAAGTTCACTTTCCATCAGCTCCTTGTTACACAGTGCTCCAGCCTAGAAGCAAACTCTTCAGAACTTCACAAGCACTCAGACATTCAACTGCTATGATATTATGTTTTCTTCTTTGAGGATGTTGATTCTACAACATATTCATTAGCTCTTCTTTTACTTGTTCAATCACACGAGGTCTGACGATTAAGTTTGTGAACTCATCCTCATTGCTGAATTTCACTCTGGTCACCTTTGAGGCCCTTCCCTTGGGAGCTGTGCACCAATGCCAGCATCTAGTCCACCCTTAAAGTAATTTTGGAACTCTTTTTCTGAAATGACCATCAGAGGTCACATCTATAATTCTTTTTCAGTATGAATTCATCCAAAGCTTTCCGTCCAAATAATAGATCCTGATGCCATTTGTCCCAGATAGGCCCTGCAAATATCTTCCTGTGTGCTGGCCTGTTTCTACCTCACTACGTCTGGAAAAGGAGACTTTTTGAGAACATATACTTTCCTAGTGTGTAAATCCACAGATAAGATACCATAAAACTGAGCCTCATCAGACACAAGTTATCTGGGAACATGACCTTGTATCTTTACTTAATTTTCATGGTGAACTTCGTATAAAATTGGGAGGAGCATCTTTTTTTTTCCTTTGTGACTAAGGTTTTTATTTGTTTAGACTAACAAATAATTTCTACATAAGTAGAAAAATGCATTTTTGTCTGTGTAGCATGAAGAAAAAGAAAATTTAACTTAACCTCTCCCGAAATGATGATGTTCTACTTAGCCCACCTGACATCCCCTGACCTTCATTATCCTGGTGAGCATCATCCATTTAAAGCTCTACATCATCAAGCATTGTAACATCATGCCATGCCTCAGTGGTGAACCGCACATGATGGTAGTGCCCTAGCCACACATAACCCCCAAAGAGCTGGGAGCATGCACCACAATCAAGTTCATGGGACAGACCTAAAGTGACACCCGTATGAGGCTGAGTTGGGTCAAAGATTCAATTATGCAAATAATTGGATTAAATGATGAATTCAATCTATAGCCTACAAATTTTAGAATGCAGACAGGATGGAAGAGTAAACAGTTCAGGATATTTGGTAATGTGTATTCACAAACTACATGAAATGAGTTGAAATACATATTTTGAACCCTTCGTTACTTCAAGGCACTTGTTTTGAGATGGAGATTAGTAACAGAACTATTTACTTTTA
Organism: Loris lydekkerianus; assembly: GCA_963574355.1. Lineage (NCBI taxonomy): Eukaryota > Metazoa > Chordata > Mammalia > Primates > Lorisidae > Loris > Loris lydekkerianus. Next base: position 3,461 of record CAUYPK010104608.1, on the reverse strand, counting down.
ATATACCATGTGTTTGAAGTTCAGTTACTGATGAAGTTTGAGATTAAAAGGTCAGCTTTATCACACAGAAATTAATAAAATGAAAAAAGTTTTGCTATGATGTTGCCATGGTCTGACAAGGGATTTCCGGAACTTGAGCTTCACCTTACATAACACATCAGGTGATAACGTGTAAATACTACCAACCACAAATGTTGTCAATTGAATCACATTAAATTTGGAAGAAAATGTTGTCTAATGGCAAAAGTATCACTTGTGCATCTATTGTACCCAAAGACATTCTATTCTAATTAAAAAATAACTGATTTCAAATGAATAACTAGTAAAACAGACAGATTGCGTAAGTGGGTTGTCTTTTGTTCAATGTAAAACTAAGCATTTTCTTTTGTATATGATTCCTAATTGCTGTTTTCCTTTTCCTTTACCTCTAAATCTTAATGTCTTAATGCATTTTATTAAACTCACTCCTTTTTTTATATCCTTGATTAAGATAGTCCTCCTACTGCTATGGAGTCCCTTGATACTTTTAAAAGAAATGCTAGACAAAACACATTCTCTCCAGGAAATTCCTGAACTCTAACCTTCCAGGGTCAGGGGGCGCAGCACTTTCGTGTTTTGGAAAGGGGCCTCAGTTCAGCTCTTCTCCAAACAAGTCTTCAGATGTTATCTCTGTATATCTCAGGAGATGGCACTTTTTTGATTTTTACCTTTTTATAAATGACATTCATAGAGAAGGAAATAAAGGGTTCAAACTTTATGGGACTCTTTATACACAGCATGCACAAGTGACTCAAAAATTCTTAAAAACTTTAAAAAATGTTTCACATTTAGCAATAGAAATCTGTAAGGAATCAGGAAAATGAAATATCGGACTGAAGTTTATAAGGCTAAGGGCTTTTAACTTTAAATTCCTAATTAAATCCAAACGTTATGCTTACTGTACTCAAATTCAATAATTGATATGTTCTTTGGTGGTTATTCTGGAAACACAAAACTCACAGAAAAATATTTCAGTATTCTCTGCTGAGAAGATGTATTAATATGGTTATCTTAAAACTGCAGAACAATTTCAAGCTTTTTTATAATGATCATTAATTTTAGAAAGCCACTCACAAAATAAACTTTTAAAAACTTGCATAGTGTGCGACAGCCAATTTGAGAAGTGTTACTTCCCTCTTTGTAAAGCTCAGCAACTTCATCACTCATGACAGCAGCATGGTTTATCAAGGTTGAGGGGAAAGCTCCAGTACATTCTAGAAGTTTGTTAAGAAAACGTTTTAACTGCTGTCTATGCTACAAAGCAACTTCACAATGATGCTTGCTGTTTTATGCAGCACCTTTCTCCCAAAGATCCAAACTTAATGATCTCAACAGAGCCCAGCTGTAAAGCACATGCACCAGTTTAGATTGACAACTTCCTACAGATGGGAAGCAAGCCTCCAGCCTTAAGACTACATCCACGCTTAGTCAAAGAAGTCCCATCCAAAATTAAGTGGAAACTGGAAAACTAAGGTTAAAATCAGTATCTAAAGCCTTAGGACACTTTGTTGAGCATATTGTTGGTGCATTTTAATATATCTTATCTTCATTAAATTGTTTTCTCTTTTATGCATGGTGATTTGTTTACTGTTTATTAACTATAAGTTGGACAATCCTCAATTAACCCAACCACTTATATTATTAATTGGGACATGATGAGATTTGATACTCGGTCTTCATAATAACCGTGTACTATCAAAGAAAACTTGAATTACATACTTGGTATGTTGTATGGCAAACACACAGATGTGTCAAAGATAGGCCACATAATTTGTATACATTTTATAAAATGCATTATATGTTTATATTATATTAGAAACTGCATTAAAGCAGTCTTATGGTACAAAATCAAATTCCCAACAAGTAGATACCAAGAGACGGAACCAGCAGCGTCTTCCCAGAAACAGTTGCCAGATGATCCTGCTTCTTCCTTCACTCACTCACCACTGATGAGCACTAATAAAATCCAGATTAGCCAGCAGTTCACAACATCAAAAGCTCTGCTTTACTGGGGCCTTATTGGGTGCTCAGGCCCAGGCACATCAGAATTATTGGAAAAATCCTAAAGGCAGAAAGATTTGCAAAATTCAGTGATGTTTAGATTTAGCAGCGCAAAGCAATGCAATGTGACTAAAACAATCTATAGCTATTTTTAGGGGTAAATTCTATTAAACACCCTCTAATTTTTTTAAGCTAAAGAGAGACATTATCTTATTCTGCTGAATAAAGATTAAATAAAGTACATTTTGAAATTTTGCTCTTTGACACAGCCGCCTGATTTTATCACCATGTTTCTTTGCTTCTTTTTAAGTTTCCTTCTATTCTTTTCTCTTTGAATGAATACAATGTTATTTCATTCCCATTTCCTACTTCTTTGTGAAGCACCCTCTCAAGAAATTTTTCTCAAAGAATTCACAGGAGTCTCTTTGAAATGATTTTGTAACAAAAAAATTTAAAACATCTCACCTTTTCCTGGATATTGTCAAAAGATTATTCCCTTTATTTCTTTTGCATTTCTTTTGAATATTACATCACTTGACAGGGCAAACAGAGTTTACAGATTAAGAATTTGGCTCAGGGGAATTTGGTTTAATTTTTAAAGTTATCTATAAATTATCTTTTGAGACGGAAGTTTTCAATCAATATTGTAACAATGGTTAGCATTTTGTGAATTGATTTCAGGTCTTTAATAATGAAAGACTTATTCAAAAACAATCCAGAATATGTTTCAATTGGGAGAAAAGGATACAGTCAGTGAAAGCATACTAGGAATTGTGCACTGTATCGAAGCCACTTATCTACACAACAGGCTAAAGTGAGTAGCTATCACATGTGCCACTAATGCCTGGAGAAATTATGAATTAGTGTAGGATTTCTTACATGTCATTTTATAGCTTATTCTGCTTTACAAAAGAATTTTTTTATGGGTAAAATTTTGATAAAGAAGAAGATAAGAGACAATAAAAAAAAACAGGATTTATATCAAACTATCTATGGAGTTGCCACAAAATCTCTATGCATGCTAAGGTGTACTAACAATTGTTGAAGGCTACAAGGTATGGCTCAAATAATTTATAACCATCATCCTTGAATAAAATGCCTCCCAAAACACGAGAGACATTGAAAAATTTATTATAAAATGTGAACATTACTATGGAAATTTAACTATTGTAATTTATTTATTTTTAAATTTATTTATTATTAAATCATAGCTGTGTACATTAATGTGATCATGGGCACCATATACTGGTTTTATAGACCATTTGACACATCTTCATCACACTGGTTAACATAGCCTTCCTGGCATTTTCTTAGTTATTGTGCTAAGACATTTATATTCTACATTTACTAAGTTTCACACGGACCCTTGTAAGATGCACCATTTATTATTAGGATATTTCAATGACGTTCTTGGCCTTGCA
>CAUYPK010104607.1:0-57515 GCA_963574355.1 Loris lydekkerianus | reverse complement strand
GAGGACAATTAATGACAATTAAGGTCACCGTGGGGGTGGGGGAAGGGAAAAGCAGAGAGAGAAAGAAGGAGGGAGGGATAAGGAAAGGAAGAGCAGAGAGAGGGAAGGAGGGTGGGTGGGGCCTTGGTGTGTGCCACACCTTTTGTGGGCAAGACACGATTGCTAGAGGGACTTTACCTAACAAATGCAGTCAGTGTAACCTGGCTTATTGTACCCTAAATGAATCCCCAACAATTAAAAGAAAAAAATACAATGGAACTAAAAATAAAATAAAATAAAGAAATAAACATTTAAGGATACCAGAAAAAAAAGGAAAGAAAACAAGTCAGAACATGCCTGAATATTAATAAAATCTCTCTCTCATGTTTGTTATAAAACATGATTTTATGTTAATATCAAGAATCTAATATCTACCCAATTATATAACTTTTGGAAATTGAAATAAAGTTGCTCTTAGATATAGTATTAAGTGTATCTAATAATATTAAAATAAACTATTGCTAAAATTAAAAAAAAGTTGATGCTTTTTAACTGACAGAACTACCTTTTCTCCTTCTTCCCAACTCTGCCAAAGCTCCCCTCAGAGGCAAATGTCAGGAGGTACAGCTCACAGTTCAGTCGCTAATCAGATGAGAACAGCTGCGTGCGTGTGGTGCACTGGAGATTCAGATTTCCCTGAAACACGTTTGACCCAAGTCCAGGGAGGCGAGGGAAAGAAACCTTTACTCCCAGGAAAAAAAGTGCATCCACCCTGGCACTCGCCTGAGCTCCATCCTGAGACACTTGGAGCTCTCTGCTCACTCGTCTTCAGTCTTTCCCAGAGGCAACTTCTCTAAGTAGGAAATACATGGTACTGAGATGTGAGTGGCCCTTCTGCCTGTCACAAGACCACCGACTGCACTGGAAGAGGTGCTGCAAACAAGAGAAGTGTCATCAGCTTGCTCCCCATAGTGTGACAAACAGTATCATAGTCACTTCATCACCCACATATCATTAAAAAAAAAATAAAAGGAACCCATTGAACACTGCAGAAAATAATCTCTTGCCTACAGAGAAGTATGCTGATTGGAACTCAATTGGCTTACGTGTTCAGAGTTTTGACTTTAAGGGTCTTTAGCATCTTAGCTATTTCCATTAGGAAAGGTACCCTGGTATGATCTCCACTCATCAAATAATTTTCTTGACTTGAAAGTCACTAAATCCTTGCACAAGTGTTTCTACTTTCAAGATGTTAAAAGGATTATAAAATCTATACTGCAAACTGCAGGAAAAAATTAAACTTTTATTGTTAAGACAGTGGGTCATATACGATGTGTTTAATTTTTTTTTTTTCCGAGTAACTTTCAATACAGCCTTAATGCATGTTCCCAAGTACCTGTCAAGTATCCAGCTGTGCTCTGTGTATACAAAGTCCAGAAAAGAATCACATCTTCCCTCCTGAATCACCAGGGAGGACACTGGTTATTTTCATTTATACTTTGACCTTGATAAACTGTTCTGACACATTAATGATAAATACAATCTCTTCAAAGAGATATAAATCTTTATAGCAACAGGCAAACAACTTTGAACAATAAGGCGCAAATGGGCCTGTTGGAAAAACATCCATAACCACTTCAGCAGTGATAAGTGGTCACACCAAGTGACAGAACCAAGTGTTTTTACCCCATGTGACTGTCCCATACTGGCCCCAGCAGATGTTTGTAAATGTCCATATTGTATCTCATCTTTTAGTGTTTCTTTGGCACGTTTCCATAGAACTGTGCACGGCAGAGCTTCAGCTCCCGGTCTTCCACCCACACTCTTTCCAACCCTTCCCTCCCCTCCTATCCCAGGGGGAAGGCTGATGGTTATTGGCTCAGGGGAAGTTAGTTTCTAAACACAAATAGAAACTCGTGCATTGGGGAGAGAGAAACAAAGTGCTGCAGGTAAACCAGACCTCCTGATTTCTTTGTTGAAAACAGTCTGGTGGATGGCTGTAGTTTATAGAATAAAATCTGAACCCTCCTAATGGCTCACTAGCTCCTCCTGATCTGACTCCTGCATCCCATCTTTAACCTCATTTTTGTCTCTTTCTACCTTCTCATCATACTTTGACCAAGTCAGCCATCCTCCTGGTCCTCCGTCAGCCAGCAGCATGTGGTTCGGGAAGAACAGACACAGCCTGAGTATAAGTCACCAGCTGGGCTTGGCCACTGCCCAGCTGTGTGAGGCTGGCTGACTTCCTTAACTTCCCTGTGCAAGACAGGAGAATTTTCTTATGTGTAACTTGAGAATAATAATAGTATCTACCTCAAAAGGATGCTTTGCGGATAATTGATTCACATTCATAAAGGACTTGGAGCTATGTCTGACACACACTGTCTTGCTGATTATTTCCCCTCTCCAGACTGCTTAATTTCTGTTCTCTCTGTTAGGGATGTTATTATACCATTTCTCAGCTCAGATGTTCACTCCTTGGAGGAGCCTTCCCCAAACACCTCATCCAAAGAAACCCACACCACCCACCATAACAGGCTGTGTTTTTTTCTCATAACGCTTATCTTTCTCCCTCATTTTATTGTTCTCATATTTCTTCATTTTCATTCTACCTTTTCTCCATAGGAGTAACCCCCTCAAAGACAGAGCCCTGCTTCCTTTTGAATTCTAGTTCTTGACATAGAACTTGACACATTTGGGTATTTGTTTAGAGTTTAATTAGTTGGTTAATGGCATTGCTAGGTATGGATTCCAGTCTCACTATTTGAAAAGTCACTTAATTTATTAGCATTTTAATTATGCCTTTATAATTTAAGATAATTACAGGCTCTCTACTTTTGCCTCAGTAAGAATACAAATTGGGAGTGGTGTAGAAACTGTAAATGTTACCCAAATATTCGTGGTTGATTTAAAGAAACAAGCTAACACAACAGAGTAAGCTCCAGACTTAGAATCAGAAACCGAAATGGAAGCTCAGTGAAGTCCTTGTTATGAGACCCGCTTTCCTGAGTTTCTGATTCTTCACTGCAAATCGTGGCAATACCAATTTATGAACTGGTCTGAATCACCCAAGTAAGTACAAAGTGGGTTATGTTTGAAACCAGACAAAATGTAATGAAATCACACTCAGACAGCCTTAACATTTCCTGACTTCCCTTGGCTTGACCAAACTTTAGACAAGGGTCTTTCTCACTGTAGGCTCCTGACCTCCCTGTTCTAAGAACATTTATGTATGTTAGAAAACTTGCATTGTAAATTTTTTCTCTGCCCCTTTGGAATATTATCTTCTTCTAATACTTGCCAATTTTAAAACCCAGGAATGGCATGGTCTTTCTCTAGACCCTAGGAGCCATCTTTTTGAAATGTAATTATCAAAAATGATACAGCCAGATGCAGTGTCTTGAATCCCAGCTGCTTAGGGGACTGACATGAAGCCCTCCTGAGCTCAGTCGTTTGAGGACAGCCTGGACAACATCCTCAGTCCTCAGCTGACCAAATGAATGACCAAGGTGCTCAGATTGTTACTCATGCCCTCTTTCCTACGGAAAGCTTTTGAAATTATTACTTACTTCTAATACTTACTTTTATTTTTCCATCTATTCCTCCTTTATTAATTGAACATGCACTTTGAAATCAATTTTATAAGATATAAGAAGACATCATTATCTCTTATCCAAACTACTGCAATTGTGACCTTACAAAGAAGTTGACGGGAAAATGACCTTCATTGCTTCCACTTTTCTATTCTCCACAAAACAGTCAGCATGATGGTTTTAAGCACATAAATTAACTCAGCTTATTCTTAGGCTTAAAATGTTCAGATTGCTACCCTGCATTTATGATAAAGTCTGACATCATCAATGCCATGATCTCCTGTGCCCCAGGTGATCTGGTCTCTGCCACCTCTTCAAATTAATCTCATATACTGTGTATGGCACACCAGTCACATACATTTCTGATGCTCAAACAAGCAAAGCTTTATAAGCAAATGGCATCTTGGGCCTTTGGAAATTCCTATCAACAAGGTTTGGAGTGCTCTCCCCAGGATTTCCTCCTGCTGCTTGCACTTTTTTCTAAGGGGCGCATGACACAGCTCCCTCCTCTGACATCTCCACCTGCCTCTTCTAAACCCAACTACCCCTCCAGTGCCTCTGCGCCACGCACACAGATTTATCTTCTTCACAGCATTTTCTTATATCCTGAAATCATCTTGTGTCTTTGTTTATTTGCACATTGCCTGTTTCTCCCATTAGAATCTAAATAAACTGTTGGCCTTATTGACTCTGAATTTCTAGGGTCATATCAGGATGCTAAATATTGATGCTTAATAAATATTCATTAAATGAAGAAATGCAGACCAAGGTATTTTCCAAGTTTCAAAAACAAATATACAAAAACAAAAAATAAAATGTTCTCAAAGCAGACACCCAGCAATCCCCTGTGTCTAATGGGATAGGATGAAAAGGTTGCCTTAGTAATAAAGCAAGAGCTGTGTCTCCAGACCTGCCATTCAAGGTGAGCTCTGGACTGAACTAGAAATAAAGATGACAGCAGAGCAGTGACCAGAAGTTCATTCCATTCTCCTCCCGGAAACACGATCAGTGGCAATCCTGAGTCAGGACTGAGCCATCGAGGAAATGTTAAGAAATCTTGGCAAAAGGCACAGCTGCTGAAGCAGACATGAATGAGAGAACTTGGTCCCAGAGATGGGGATTTGGCAAATGGTTTCCATAAGGACTCAGATATTAATTACTTAGGCTTTGCAGGGCGTGAGGTCTCTGTCACAACTATCTAACTCTGTCACTGTAACATAGAATCACACGTGGATGATACATAAACAAAGGACTGTGATTGTGTACCAACAGCATGCTGCTGATAGACATTACGATGTTAACTTCTGATCATTTTAAATGTTTATTTTGAGGTAACTGTCGATAGAGGTTGAAGCAACAGCACAGAGAGCACACTGGATATGCACATGACCTTGCCCAGTGCTGCAGAATGACAGCACAATATTCTATAACAATCAGGTGGTTGATTAATACAGTTAACATGCGGAACATCCCCCATCCCACAACCATCCTTCCGTCTGACCCTTTATGGAAACACTCACTTTCCTTCTCCCCAAATGTAACCCCTAGCAACCACTAATCCAGTCTTTATTTCTATAATTTGTTAATGAAATCACATGATCTGTGGGGACTAGCTCTTTGTATTCAGAATATTTTTTTTTTTTTTGTCTAATCTGACAAAACTGTGGATGTTCCACAGTTTATTTAACCATTCACTCCAAAAAAAGGTATTTGGGTTATTTCTGTAGTAACCACTCCTTTATTCTTTTTAAAAATTATTTTAGCTATTCAATTCCTTTGCTTTCCACATACATTTTAGAATATTATTGTTTATATCTGCAAAAGTTGCTGAGTTTAGCAGGAATTACATTGAACTTTTATGTGATCTGAGGAGAATTAATGCCCCTGCCATGTTCTGTCTTCTAACCCTGAACATGGAACACCCCTTCATTTATTAAGACCTTTGATTTCTTACCTTAGTATTCTATAGTATTGGTCATGTAAGCCCTGTACATATTTTGTCAAATTTTCACCTAAGTATTTTTAACAGTTTTCTGTAACTACATTATAAATCAAATATTTTTGAAATTTTGATGTCCTCAGCTTTATTGCTAGTATACAGAAATATAATTGATTTTTTTTTTGAGGCAGATTCTCACTATGTCACCCTTGGTAGAGAGCCGTAACATCACAGCTCACAGCAACCTCAAACTCTTGGACTTAGGTGATTCTCTTACCTCACCCTTCCAATTAGCTAGGACTACAGACACCCACCACAACACCCAGCTATTTTTTTTTTTTTTTTTTTTGTAGTTGTCGTTGTTTAGCAGGCCATCCCTGATGTATGTGGCCAGCACCCTAAACACTGAGCTACAGGCACCGAGCCAGAAATACAGTTGATTTTTACATTTTTCTTGTATCCTGAACCTTTGATGACTTACTTATTAATATAAAAGCCTTTCTGTTCGATGTCTTGGGATGTCTATGTAGACAATCATGGAGGCATCTGCAAATATGGCGGTTTTATTTCTTTCCTTCAGATCTGTATGCATATTCCTTCTGTGCTTTACCACACTGGCTAAAACTTCTCTAACAATTTCAGATAAGAGGGGTGAAAGTGATAGTCTTAACTTATTTTTGATCTAAAGAAGAAAGCAGTCGGTCTTTAACTTGAAGCATAAAGTTAGCTGTAGGGATTTTGTACATTACCAAGCACAGAATGTTCTCTATTCCTAAATTTCTGAGAATTTTTATAATGAAATAATTTTGTCAAATCTTCTTTCTGCATCCATCAATATGATTATTCAATTTTCTTTTTTACTCTGATAATAGGGCTAAGTATACTGATTGATTTTTGTATGTTGAAACAAGATTGCATCTCTATAATAAACCTCTCTTGGTCACGGTATATAATTTTTATGGATTTCTGAATTCTATTTCTTGACATTTGGGTAGGCATCATTGTGTCTATATTCATGAGGAATATTTTGTATTATTATTAAATCATAGCTGTGTACATTAATGCAATATCCATGAGGAATATTATCTCATACGTAGTTTTTTCTCATTCTTTCCTGCTTTCTTTGGGTTCCATGTGGTTGTCTTATTCTTAGATCTTGACATTGAAGCTTAGATTATTGACCTGAGGCCTTTCTTCTTACCTAATTTAAGCATTTAGTATTATAAATTTCCCTCTCAGAACTGCATTAGCTGTATTGCACAAGTTTGTTGTCTTTTAATTTTCAATCAGTCCAACTTTTAAAATTTCCATTGAAACTTCCTTCTTGACCCATAAATTATTTGGAGGTACGTTGCTTAGTGTGTAAGTGTTTAAAAGGGTATGACGGGAGAGACCTGGAGATGGAGCTGTACCATACACAATTTTATGAAAGCACCTAGTAAAACACTGGAGGTTGTAATACGATATTGATACTGGCTAGTATCTGTGGAGTGCCAACCTGGGAGAGCTACAGGAGGTAAAAACACTACAGGTGGTCATTTGCATTTAATGATTGGTATAGCTCCTTATCACTATTGGTATGAGTTATGGATACTTTCAATACTTTTAAACTTAGATTTGTTTTACACCCAGAACATGGTCTATGTTTGAGTATGTTTACTAGATGCTTGAAAAGAATATGTATTCTGCTATTTGGGGGTGTAAGGTTCTATTAATGTAGATTAGATCTTACTGGTGGATGATGATGTTGAGCTTTCTGTATCTTTGACATTATTTTTGTCTAATTGTTTTATTAACTTGGGATCTACAGTGAATTGAACAATACTTTCACCTTGATGCCATAAATATGACCTTATTGTAAAAAAAGGCCTTTAGCATATATAATTAAGCTAAGTTTTATCAAGATCCCCCATCTTGAATTTAGGCAGAGTCCTAAATTCAAAGAAATATGTCCTTATAAGATAAAGGCAGAGAGAGACTTGGACACAGACACAGAATGGAAGGTTCTGTGAAGACAGGGGCAGAGGTTGGAGAGCTATATATACAAACCACTTTACACCAAGGATTGCTGGCAGCCACTAAAAGCTAGAAGAGAAGTATGAAAGAGATTCCCTCTTAAAACCTCCAGAAATAAACAAACCTTAAAACACCATGACTTTTGAGTTCTGGCCTCCAGAACTGTGGGAGGATATATTCTATTGATTTAGGCCACCAAGTGTGTGAAAATTGATTATTGCAGGCTTAGGCAAGTATCGATGTGTTGTGTTTGAAGCCACCACATTTATCTATTTCTTGTTTATCAGGTTTAGCTTCACATATTGTGCAGCTCTGATGAATGGTACATACACATTTAAGATTGCAATGGAGTTGATATTAATACATCATTCTCAGTTTCTCCTGATTAATGTTTGCATGATGTATAAAGACCAACCTAACTATATAATCAAATTTGGATTTTTGTAGACAAGTTTTGTTAATCCACTGTGAAAATCTCTGTCTTTTAATTGGTACACTTTAGACTGTTTACATTTAATGTAATTACTGATGTGTTAGGACTTAACATCTGCAATTGTATTAGTCAGCTAGTTAGTTTTATTTCTTGTTTTTTCTCCATTCTTTATGTCCCTGTTTTCTTTTCCTGTCTTTGCAGACAGGGATAGTACTTGGGTTACAGTTTTCTGTGGTGTTTTGCTGGAATATAGCAGTTACTGTCTGTAAGTTTTCTGTCTTTCTCAGCTATTCCTTTACAAGTTTACTTAACGAAAGCAGGCTTTTGTTGTGGTGGTTGTTGTTTTTATCTATGACATTAACATTTGTGGGTCACTGACTTCTTCAGCTCCAAGTATGAAATATATAATTTTAAAAAACACCAGTTATAGGCCTTTTTTCTCCATATTTCAGTATCTTCTTATGTTTGTTCTATGTGTAGTACTTTTAGATATATTTAATGGGAAGAGTATTTAAAAGTTCATTTCCATCACCTCCCGTGAAATTGAGAACTCTCAATTCTATATAAATTTTATTTCTCATAAAATAGCACTCCATTTCTTTTGATTTTTTTCCAGCCATTTAAAAGCATAAAACCCTTTTTAGCAGTCAGGTCATACAATATAGATTGTTGTCTGGATTTGGCTTATGAGCCATAGTTTTACAACTCTTGATCTAGATCAAGATTTCTGAACTACAACTATGTTTATTGGCCATAACAACCTGACTCATAAAAGGGATGTCAGATCAGGTGGGCATTCATAAGAGAAAAAAAGCTTTTCTCTTTTCTAAAATTGAGGAGCTTGGAGTGAAAAACAAATTCTTAATAAAAGATATGCATGAAAAGGATCAGATTAACATTCTTGAGGACTTAAGCATTATAAGCATCACAGTCCCCTTAAGATGAATTTAAAATAAGTCATAAAATAAGTATAAGAAATTCCAGTGGAAGTTCACATTTTTCTAATTATGACTACTTTACATTTATTTGTGAAATAGCCATGATTTCATATATAATTTTGTTTCCTTTCTTTGCTTATGCTCTAATCATGTCTCTAATCTGTTTACAGAGTAATCCAAATCTGCTTACTAAATACACAAATCTGATAGTTTCCCCTTAGACACAGACATTTGTGCATTAAAGAGGTAAAGGAACACATCCACACAACTCATAGTCTGAACACTGAGCATGTCAAACTAAGTCACAGAGAAATTGCCTGAAAGTAACTAATAACCATAAAAAAAAGAAAACAGCTAAAAAGCTGTAAAATTATCCAACAAAATAACATTCCCCAGAGCTCAACACAAAATTAACTTTATAAGACAAATTCAGACAAAGTTTTACAATGGCAAAGTAACACAGCTGCAGAACATCTCTGTGCAGGCTGGGTGGGGTGGAGACGGGGAGAGAATGATCTGGTGGCAGGTGAACACACTGCCACATCCAATTGTTCAGCTGAGCCAGCCTGAAAATTCATGCAAAGTGCAGAGCTAGTATACATAATTTTATTCTGAAGCTTTCTTCCTTGAATTGCTATTAAATTTTAAATAAACTGAGACGTGAGCATTTATTAAAGGCATTGTGATTCCATCACCCGTGGCATGTAGATCTGTACCCTTCATGCCAGATGCTGTCTGGTACTAAATTCTGTTCACAATTTTTTTTTTCTGACTTTTTATTTATTTATTTTGCAGATCTTCAATGAGAAACACTCAGAGTCTTCTGAAAGGACACATATTGCAAGAAACTAATTTCCTCCCTTACTGGAGCTATGTGATGTGTGACTTCCCATTGAGTACAATCGCCAGCAAGGCACAGGTGTGCACGGCATGAGGAGGGGAAAACGTAATTATAGGAAGAGAGATGCTGGGACTTTGTCCCTGTATCCATAATGTAATCAGCCCCAAATGAATTCTGTTTTTCCCCCACACAGTCAACACCAAATATGGGAAGCAAGAAAACCAAAAACTTTGTCATGTCCAACTACTGTAGTAGATGTTGATCTAAACTAAAGTATTTTTTATTTCCCCTTCATTGATATTTTGATTTACCATGGAAAGTTATCCTGGAATTCCTTATCTTCTAATATTCTCATGCCACCTTAACAGGCTAGGTAAAATTCAACATTAAATTTTTTTCTTTTCTTTTTAATTAAAATAAATCAACCATTTTGCTTTTTATTTTCTAAAAGATAGTGGAGGGGATGTACGATTTGCCCTTATTTTCAATGACAAATATGAAGTTCTAGTTGGAAATGCTTAAGAAAAGGAAAACTGAATTTACCTAAACTGAATTATGAGGCAAGGCACCAAATATTATTACATCAGAGTCAAGTTTCATTCACTCAGTAGTTATTGATTTCAACTCACACGAGTATAAAAACTCATATTTATGGTTATTCAATGTAACATTGCTTGCATTAGCAGGGGTTTGGAAAGAATCTAAATATACATTAATAGAGGACAAGTTAAGTAAATTGTGGTAATTTCTATGTTGCATTCAAAGCAAAAGGATAAGCAAGACCTTTGTGTACTAACGTGAAATAATGACCTCTCATAAGCATGACTATAATATTCTACAATATTTTTTAAAAATATAAAAATACATGCATATTTATATAGTTATTTAGATATGCATGCAACATCTCCATAAGAACATAAATAAATGGATAACTTTAGTTTCCTGTACAGAGAAGAATCACATGGCTGAGAAACGCTGGTTTTAGAGAAGCTATTACTGTCTAGCATTTTACGATTTTTGTATTTTTGAGTCATGTCAATGAGTACCCATCCAAAAATATATTACATTTTAAAAATTTAAAAATTTAGAAAGCTATTGAATTGCTAGTATGTTAAAATATGATAAATGTGATTAATAACCATGTTGTACTCCATAGGCAGATCATCCATAATTTTGTGCTGGATACATAATGCGTCGTACTTATATCAAACCAATTAAAACCTTATGAGATAAACATGATCAGATTCAGTTAACCCAGATGAGCCCCTAACACTGAAATCTACTCAGCAGAACTGATTTTGCTTGTGAAAACAGTAGGAAGGCAGAGATGCGTTATGATTTGGAGAACACAATATATATCCAAATCACTAAATTTACCTTTCTATTAAGTCATACTTTCTAAAATTCTTTCCATTGGTAAGCCACAGAGATTACTAAATGGGGAGAGGTTCACCATATTGTGACTACTTTATACATTAACATAAATATGTTCATTAAGTTAATGCAACCTTGTTCTAGGTAATTTCAAAGAACTAAAGGATGATAACATAGGAAAATTTCTACAAATCTTCTTGCAGAAGGGAAAATTTTGGATTCATCTTTTGTCTTCCCAGGATCAACAGGATACAAGAAATTAATGCTTCCAGTATCTGGTTACTAAACTGTTAAACGTTTCATAAAGAAAAATCTAAATAGAAGTTAGGAGACTTAAAAGAAATCTTGTTTAATTTTAAATTTTGAATAAGACTAGCTCTGAGCAATAATAATAGAATCATTTTTGTTTTTAAGTATATGCAAGTACACATTTACAGCAAAAAATTAAGACATTCAAAAGAATCTCTCATTATATATCTGATTGAATATGTGTTAGTATTTTTAAAGGCTGCAATACTCTGGAAGGGTTTTTCTTCTTTGAAAACATTTCCTCAAATTGATACCAAAAGAAGCCAAATGGAAAAGAAAATCAATAATGGAAAAAGCAAAGAGAAATAAAAATCCAGCCTACAGTAATGAAAATGATCAGTGCACTCACAGAGTGAGACTAAGGCCACCTGCCATCTTTATATTTAGATCACTTCCTGGTATGCCCTATGCCCAGTATTTCCTTTTCCATTAGAGCTTGTTGGGGTAAGAACCACCCCACAATGTTGGGATTTCGCAATTAGTCATGAGCACGTATGTTAGATCTAAAGAAAAGAATTCCAGCTTCACATAGTAATTTTTTTTTATTGTTAAATCGTAGCTGTGTACATTACTGCAATCACCTGTATCCACTCTAAGATGCACCATAAATGTAGCCCCACCCACACATAGTAATTTTTTTAAGTGCTGATAAGAAAGCAATAAAAGGAGTTTGCTTTAGTCAAAATTATTTCAAACGGTTGACCAAAAAGAGAGAGGAAGGATGACTATAGGTACAACTATATTTTCATGCTGGAAATACTTCTTATTATTTAACATGGTCTTTAGGGATCTTGAAAATGCATCTTTTTTCTCAGAAAAAAATAAATGGCCCAGAAAGAAAATTCAGTTATGGGATCAATACTAAATATAACTTTATATGGATATGAGTAAATATGAGAAAAATTTAGAAACACGTATTTCCAAAGTTAAAAAAGGTTTGGTAATTACAAGCACTCTCTAAATAGACCAAGGTTATTTTAGGGTCCCAAAAGTATAAGATGTCTTCCTTTTACTGGAGTGGTTATTATAAAAAATCAAACAAATAATTTTTCTCAGGAAAGATGTTATTAAATATGTCACCTAAGATTGAATAAAAGCAAACAGCCAATCCTATCCATAGCCTCTGAGTACACAAAACATATTAATATCAGTTCTGAAATGATCAAGTGAAAAGCAAGAGCAAAATTGAAAGTATATAGGAAATAATTTAAAAGGCAAAGCAACTTTGATTCATTATAAAACTGATGTCTTCAAATTTTGATAGAAATTAAACAATTAGGAATTACTGTAGACAAAGTGCATTCTAATTCTGCAAATATTTTATTTGTGTATCACACTCAAAAATTGTAAAAATAATATAGAAAAGAATAAAAACTATTTTCAGGGGTGCGAGCGAAGAAAAACAGTAATAAAAACAGAGCTCAGTGGACAAGTGACTAAAGGACTGAAGATGGATCTGTCTTAGAAGAAAGCTTATGAAATGTTCAGTACATGATAAATGGAGAGGTATTATATATTTCAGTAAGAATATATAAACTAGACAAAGAAGTGAGAAGAAATATGGGCAAACAAAATTATATTCAGTTTGGGATAATTGAAGCCAATATTGTACATCATCATAACGGTAAATCATCAGTGGGGAACAAAGGAAAGAAATGTCAAGCTGAGCCCTGGAATTAGATAAAGGTCTGAGATGATGGTGGCAAGATGAGCCTAATCACAGCCAGGTATTTTCAAATCTCAGTTCCAAGTTTTCAGAGAATATATTTTTTTAATAAAAAGAAATATAGGCCGACTGCTGTTTCTCAAAGAAAGACTATTTTTTGGTCTGAGATGTCAATGAATTATACTTGTGTACATATCTCTATTTTATGAACCACTACATTGACATTTAAAAATTGCATTTTATCTCTGAATATTGGTGCTATAGTTTCAAAAATAAGCCAGGTAGGAACAAAGGAAAGGAAGGAAGGAAGAAAAAGAAAGAAAAGGATGGGGAAAATATGTTTTTTTCACAAGGATGGTGTTGATGATGAAATCAATCAGGATGAAGAGATAGCGCACGGCTGTGCTGGTATCATTGAGGGAACACCTGCTATCCAAGTGAATCCTCACAACAACACTACAACTACATGATTTGAAAGAGAAGAAATTACCCCGAGGTCAAATAATTAGTAGGTTACAGAAAATTGATGATAAGTCAAATCCATCTGATTCCAAACCCTTACCTGTCCCACAGATTGTATCAAGCACGTTAAAATACAAAACATATCCGCTCTATCCCTGGGCCAGCAGAGACCAGGAGCAGCCACCTTGCCCACTGGTTACTTAAAATCCTTTTGGAGAATGCAACAACTAAAGTTTACAGCCATGAGACATAAACATAGTCTCAAAGATTTCAGGGAAGAAATTTCCCTGTATAAATTTTAACAGGGAAGATTTCCTAAAGAAGGAAACCCTCATTGTGGGTAAGACTTGGACAAGAAAATTAGTGAGAGGAGAATTCCAATAAGGGAAGCAGCACAATTTTTAGAAAGAAATGAGGGAAACACAGAGGGAGGATCATCCGTCTCAGATATTTTCTGGAACCTCACATCTGCTCATATCCCCAAGTGAACTTTCATGGTTTTTACTTTAACCAGCTTAATTTGCT
Organism: Loris lydekkerianus; assembly: GCA_963574355.1. Lineage (NCBI taxonomy): Eukaryota > Metazoa > Chordata > Mammalia > Primates > Lorisidae > Loris > Loris lydekkerianus. The sequence continues at coordinate 43,440 of CAUYPK010104607.1, read as the reverse complement.
TCATTTTTTATTTACTGGAATAAAATTCACAGGGGCTTGCAATATTTAACTTTTGAGATGAAATCATGGCTCATCATCTAAAATCACTCAACTGAAGATGAACGTTTCATTTGACCGATTATTCCTAAACAGCTGACATTATTTGCTACATTTTTAAGTTCCCCTCCCTAAATTCATCCTGATTGAGCAGCAGTCTCCATTTTGCAGTATTATTTCTTCCTCATAAGTAGCCATGTTATTTATTTCCTCATCCAAAAGTCTGTATGGGACCCAATAAAAGCTAACTTCTCCTGGGATTTATGGTAAAAGAACTGTTAAGTTTTACAAATGCAACATTAGCCAGGTCATAAATATTTTATGCCCAAACAACAGGTGGACCATTGAGCGTGAAAGGGGATAGCTTAGTTCAGCGCCAGGAATAAAACAAAGCTATCACCCAGATTGTCATCTATGTCAGCTGTCATTATTCTCTAAAGAACTACTATAGTAGTTCTTCATCTAATACTATATAATGATTTTCTGATTATAAAACAGAAATGTAAGTTAAATCATGGAATAATAATGTATAGACAGGAAGAGGGAAACAAAGCCATTGATAAGAGAGATTTTATAATCATCAAGAACTCGCCAAGAATGAGTATGTGAAAATAAGTATGTCCTTATTTCCCCAAGGACAGGAAAAGAAAATCTATTTATTCAGATATAATTTACCCAGAAGGGGCCAGTGAGTACAAATGTGAAATTGTACAAATGAAAATAATTATGTTAATGTTTTCGTAAATCTTAAGGACGTAGATTGACCTCTCATTTTTCTATATTCTTTGGAGACCATAAATTACAGTTGAGGCACCCTCATTGTCAATGAATCTTCTAATCTCAGGACAGAGGAGACTGTGATGAGGCTGTGAGCTCTTCACACTCTGCTGTTCATTTATTAGTCAGTCTGTCAACTGACATCTACCTAGCACTCAAATCAGGGGATGATCCGGGGACAGGAAAAGCAACAGTCAACAAAGTGCCTACCCTAGTGGAGGGAAATCAACAGTAAATAAATATATGGTTGGATGTATAGAAAGTCCTGTGGAGGAAATCACAACAGAGTGAGTAGGTAGGGAATACCTGAGGCACGGAGGACAGAAGTGACCACTTTATGTGGGATGGTCAAGCAATTACCAAAGGTCATGTTACCGACACTCCACAGGAAAGCAAGGCTCGTTCTGAGAGCAGAGAATTAGTACGGACACAGAGACAGCGTGGAAACACTGAGATCGTGCCCGGGTAGGAAGCTCTTCAAAGTGGCATCAAGAAACTCTGGGCTGGTGCACATCCAAACCCAGGGAATCTCAAGGGTTGAACCAGAGTTCGGAAATCCCTGAGTCTCCAAAACGCTAAAGTAGTTCAAGTAGACATATGGAAGTCAGGGCCACACCAGAATGAAGGATTTGACAAGAACCTGGACCAAGAGAAACAGAAAAGGAACAAAGGTGGTTCTGGAAGTGAAAACAGAACCTAGATTGCGTGATCCGAAAGTGAAATAAATTTGTACCCATGATTGACTTTGTCATCTTGCCTATATCACGACAGCTTTTGCAACTTGGCCCCAGGTGGTCAAAAGTAATTAAGAGATTACATGATTTTCCAATAATAAAAAAATCCACTTGAATAAAAGTTCACAGTATGGAGGTTGCCAGATATGGAGTAAAAAGACATTTGAGCAAGGACTTGGGATGACAAAATTTTTATCATAACCTGGGATCTGGATTTCTCAAAGATTTAATACTCATGATAGGTGTCCTTATATCAGTGAATAGATTAAGGGAGAAACTATGAAATAGATTATAAAACAGAAATGTAAGTTAAATCATGGAATAATAATGTATAGACAGGAAGAGGGGAACAAGGCCATTGATAAGAGAGATTTTATAATCACCAAGAACTCGCCAAGAATGAGTATGTGAAAATATATAACTTTGGGGGAATATTAATAGGTTCACATTATACCTATTCCTATTCTCCTGTGATTATTTAATCCAAATACTTGCTTTAAAAATCCAGGCCAATTTTAAAGTGGTAGTCTTTCTCTGCCTTAAACAAACAAAAAGGAAAAACAAAACAACAAATATCTCCTTAGCTAATAAAATCAAGGAATGTAGTTACTCTGCTACTGCTGATTTGCAAAAAATGGTCACATATAGCATAAATGACCAAATATGACCAAGAACGCAGATTTGTATGTACATAACTTTCCAAAGTCAACAGTTAAAATCTAACCTTTTGTATCAGTAACCCATACATTTCTACACAAAACATCAGCTGTTTTGACTAAAACGGGTGTTGTTTAATAAGGATGCCTTAAAACCATTTGGCCACCTTTAAGTTTCAATGATAAGTGCAAAATTTGGGGGGGAGCCTTCTTAACTAAATTCTAGACATTGGAGCAGTTGTTCCTATGTATTCTTCAGATCAATTTCCACTGGGGACAGTGAGCCTGCTTCAAACCAGGATGAACGGAGGCAGTTTTTATTTTTGTTGACCATTGCTCCAGGTCATTGTAATTTAATGAGCAGTAATCCTGTTTTAAAACATGCTGCAGGCAGCGCGGGGCCTGCTGGGAGAAGTGGCTCTGCATGAACAGATCAATATGCATTGCATGCTCTCAACCGTTCAATAATCGATTCACCCTTGTTATGAGAAAATAAATGCCAAAGTCCCCAAAGTTAATTTCTGAAGAAAGTGTTTACAAGGCTATCAGATTATTAAAGGTTTCCATGGCTTATCTTCTGCTTGTTTATTTGTTCCTGGAATCTCTGTGCTACATTTCACAATGTCCCATTCAAAAAAATGTAAGGGATCCTAAAAGTGAATTCCAGCAGGAATAGTGGCTACATTTCTTTACTATCACCAAAGCGCCAAAGGCTTATTTGGACTAAAGCATTTTATAGCCTTAACTCTTCTTTTTTATTTTTTATTTTTTTTTGGTCCCCTCTCGTCTCACTTTTAAATATACCAGATACATTTAATAAGCGATCAAATAAAGCTTTCAGCAGGCTTAACTGTAAGATGTCAGATCTTACACTTCATGTGTTATTCAGTGATTTTCAATTTTTCAAATTTGTGCATTAAGAGAAGATAACATATTCTTTAGACTACTTAGAATTTTTTAAAGTCTTACTTATAGGCTATGGGCTTTCAACACTTCCCTGTTACCATAGAAATGGGTTTATGAAGGCCTGAATCTGTGCAGCATAATCACAAACATTAAATTGGCATATAAAAGCTTCCAGACTAGCATCTCTACTGTCTATGCTAATGGTTTTGCTGCTTTTATAGAAGTATCTTATCAGGCTATAATTCACTCAGGGAGCCTTAAACACTATCTTTCACTGAACTGGATTTTGGAGGAGTGTCTTATACAGGGTGTCCCGTTTTCCTGTTTGCTTGATGAACCCTCAGCCCCTTACATCGCTGTATCTGTGAGTTCTGTGATTAAGGTGCCAAACCAGAGAACTGTTCACATCACGGTTCTTGCTTATTTGACTTCAATTAGTAAGATAATGTGACTGGTAAATGAGATTCATTTTCTTGGATACCAATGACGTTGCCATTTAATAGAAATCGATTTAAAGTTCATGTCAATGAGCAAATATACTTGGTTGCCTAAGCTACTAATACCAAGCTTAGTTTCCTTAAATCTGTTTCTATCTAAGAAAGTTACTACATAACTTTAAATTATAAGAAACTCACAAATAAAGATAAACATGTTTAGGGTTTCCCTTGAATGAACTCACTATGCCCATCCAAAACAACTTGAGCTAGTCATCCAGGTAGCTGAGGGTTTGGGGCACTTGTTCATCTGCTGTAAAGTTCAGGCAGGATTCCCAGTCCTCGTATTTTAATGGCTCAAAACTTTGACTTGAACTCCCTCTAGATCAAGAAAGCAGATGCTCTATTCTGCTATCTACCCCAACTGAAGTTAATTAAACTCTTTCTTATCATTAGAACTAGCAAGAATCTAAAATTAACAGCTATTTTAATCTTGTGTACCATCTTTTACTGTAAGCTGCTTTAGAAGAGGCATCATTCAGCAACTTTTCACTCGATTACAGAGAACCAGTTTCATCTGAGCTGATGTCCGTGGTGCTAACAGTTACCCTTAAAAAGGTCACAGCACTTCCATAACCCTCAAGGAAAACACTAAACTCAACTTATCCTAACCAGGCAAAGTCAGTGTCCAGTGTGATTTGGCAAAATAACCACCTACGACTGTTTTTTTAAACTTTATTTGTAAATCAAGATCAAGAAAAATTAGACCTACCGATTATTTGTTGATTTCACAGCCTCATATCTACCCTTGACAATGCCCCTCTCTTGTTCCATCTTTCTTCCTGGAGTAGGACTGAATTCATCACCAGGTTTGAAATGTATAACTTACATTTACCCAATTAGGATTTAGCATCTTTTCAGCCACAGGATTGGTCCAGGAAGGGCACAAGATACACATTAGACCAATTATAGCAACACATGTCAAATCTAAAAAGGAGGCTCTCTTTCTCCCTAAAACGAGTTTTGCAATGACATGAGTTTGTCTTCTGGAGGGATCAAGCCAACGCAACAGAAGGCAGAGCTACAAGAGGGAAGAAAGCAGACCGCTGATGGCCGTGCCAGCCCTGCCTCCAGCTGTACTCCAGGGCTATTCAGGGAGGTGAGTCAACTTAGGTTAGCCAGTTTGGGTCGCCTGACCTTTCATGTGTAATAGATGAAACATCAGGCTCCATAATTGTGAGATAAAATGTTATTGAAATTCACTCTGGTAAAGATTTGCATCCATCAGATTCAAAAGACGACTTCTTGGTGTAAGAAACAGAAATATATTACTATATTCAATTAAACAAAGAGAGAAAAAAGAAAAAAATATATATATACACATCTATAATAACTGCTCCTCTTAGTGTTCAGTCTGTTGCTATGTTTCCCCAGAATCTTAATATTTTCTGAACTACTAGTTATAAGTTCAACACACTATATGTTACACTGATTATTATAGACACTTATCATTCATTTCAGGTCCATCATGTTCTCTAGGAATAAGGAGGTGATGAGATACCTCTGGTTCTCAAGGAGATAAGATTCATGTAGGAGACAGAACAAAGAATTGAATAGACATATGATAGAAGATATCCTTATCATGATTCTGTTAGCCTCAAAGTAAACTTTAGTGTAATAGAACAAAGTAAAAAGAGTATCAGAATTTTGAAATTAAGTAGCAAAATCAATTTCCTCCATCTTTTATTCCATTAGCAGGCCTTGATTCTATAATCAAAAGTCCAGTCAAAAATAAGTTTTGTTTTATTCAGGCCTTATGATAGCTATTTCTGTGATCATCTATCGATTTTTCTTCCATCAATCTCCCATCCAGGATCATGTTCATGACTCAAGTTTTTATCAGGACAGAAAGTACAACCAACATAAATTAAGGTCACAACTTGAATTAATATCAAAATCTCCTTTTAAGTAAATAGCAACATGCCAACGTTAGCATGAATAGGAAAGGATACAACTTTCAATCCATGTAAAATCTGTCTCTCGGGATGAGCTTACCAGGAAACGCATACTATCTCTTAAAAAATATCTACCCAGATTATACAATTATAAATAATATAGGCAAACATTTCTTAACCCAAAGTTTTCCTGTTATCTTCTTTAATCTCCATGCCCTTGAGAACATTTTACCTTCTCCCCCCAGAGAAACTTACTTGTTTCTTTTAAGTATGTGTAGGTCACACGTAAGCTATTTGCACTAATGAAGATGAAGTATAATTTAACACTGAAGAGCTTTTAGATTCAGATAGATCTATTTCACTTATCAAAGATGGGCAAATTAGTTCATCTCTCTGAGGCTCAGACTCCATATCCATAAAGGGAACATAATAATAATTGGCCTGATTGGTTGAGGAAAAAAATGAAATGGAAAGCACTTAGAAAAAGTACTGACATATAGCAAGCTCCCATCAATGGTGGCTAAAAATTAAATACACCAGTTCAACACATTGCCTTTGAAGAGAGAAACTTTAGTATAAGCCTTGAACATTTTTTATGTTGTATGGATTATATTGAATCTCTATTACTGCTGCAAATATTATCAAAAACATAATGGCTTAAAACAACACAAATTTATTATTTTGTGTTTCTAAAGATCAGCAGTCGAGAAAGGGTTTCCCTGGGTTAAAGCCAGAGTGTGGACAGAGCTGTGCTCCCGGGGAGGAGCTGGGGAGAGCCCCTTCCTTCCTTTCCCTCCTTCCACAGGCTCCGCATTCCTTGACTTACAGTTGGTTTCTCCATCTTCAAAGCCAGCAATAGGCCACCTCTACATCTCTCACTCTGACAGCTCCTCATCTTCCCTCCTACAATAGGATCCTCGTGATGACATGGACCCTACCAGACATTCCAAGATAAGCTCTTTATTTCAAGGTTAATAGATTATCAATGCTAATTCCATCTGTATCTTTCATTGCCCTTTGCAATGTAACATATACACAGGCATCTTTGGGGAGTCATTATTTTGCCTAGCACAACATCTATCCTTAAATTTCTTCTTTGAATTGCAAAATATCAACTTCTATAGTTCACTTCAAGTCTTTATATTATTCGTATTTCTCGTTGGCAAAAAAAAAAAAAAAAAATCACCTCCACCCTGGACTCTTACAGTAATTAAGTTGAAAAGAGCCAAATTATTCATCATTTATTATATTTATTTTCACAGATGACTTAAAGACTGAAAATGATGCTGCAGAACCCCAGGATTGCCAAAAGTCATCTAGTCACTTATCAAACATAATTTGAGCCAATGTTCTAAAATGTCGTACATCACAGGAACAAATCTAGAAAATGAACCTTAAATTTCTTGTACTCAGAATGTATTGTATGCTTAATCTTTTACATTTTGAGTGGATTTTTTAAAGCTTTGTTTTTACACATTAATTCCCTGGCTTCCTGCATAATGCACACACAAAATATACAGGTATGTGAAATATAAAACATGAAAATCAAAGAAAAGAACTTACTAGTAATAATAGTGTGAGTGTGGGTGTGCATGTGGGTTTACAGGGCTGGGCGTGTTCTATGGTGAGCAGGTGTACGCAGACCTGCCCCCAAAGTCTGAGGAAACTGAGAGGCCAAAGGTTGGCAGATCCAGTTTCTCAGACAGAAACATTTCAGAGGAAAGTATGAGCAGAAGTCACGTCTCAGGTTACCTCCAGAAAGTGTCCTTTATGGAGCCAGAGTAAGTCCTCTGCAGCTGGTCACACCTCAGACTCTCCAGAGACTCATGACCACTGTTGAGGTTACATAAACACCTTGATGAGGGGTTTTCCATGCCACGGGTAAATATTAGTCATCCTGGAGCTTTGCTCTTCAAGAAGGTGTCACTCTTGCCAGCAACAGGCTATTTTTCTACAGGGGATAAAGCTGAAGAAAGGAGAAGGAAGTTTGTCATAGAGAAAACGTGCAATCCGGGATTCTTGACATTTTAGAAACTTGACTCAAATTATAGTTTTAAGTGATTTAAATACTTTCAGTAGTTTCAGTGAATTAAAGTGTGACTTGTTTTTTTTCTGAATCATTTGAGAAGGTGAACTTAATGAGATGAGATGTTGCTCTTCTGCTATAGCTTTAATGTCAAAGTCCAGAGCTGAGGCATTTTCTGTGTCGGTGAGAAATATTAATGAGCTCTCTGTGGTTCACAGAGTGGGCACCTCTGTTGTAACCAAACTACATAGGTGTGGACAGTGGAGGGAACCTGCATAGCAAACAGGGCTGGTATTGCCAGGGAATTACGCTGTTTACTACCATTCCAGTTACAGCTGTATTTCAAATAAATAAATTTTTAGTATTAGCATATCCAGAATATTTCAGAGGACACACTTACACTAAAAATGTCAACATTATTGAGTTTCCTATACACAAAAAAAATGGAATTTGACGGGATCTCCTGCGCTTTTATTTGCTAAATATGAGAATCCTGACAATAAAACTTGTTCCAGAAAATCTCAAGCTATCAGAACTAGCAGCTCCTAATGTTTAATTCTAAGAGAAAGCAAGCTCACCACAGACTTAGTGCAAAACCGAGGGGAACTGATCTCCTTCACAAATTGTTGTAACAGACAAAGTTTTAGAAAACCAATCAAATTCTGCAGGAGAAGGAGAGTGGTATAAGTGTCCTCTGTCTGAAGTTCAGGGTCAGTGGCAGAGCCAGTGCAAGTGCTCAGGATGTTGGGATTTGGAGAACAGATCAATTAAGGGCCCTCTCCTGCTGTGCTGAGTGTGTGTAGATTAGCAATAGTTTACCTGGGATAGTGGTTATTGTCATTAATTTTGAAGGTCATGTACTCACGTCGAAGACTGATAAACACTCTATCAATAAATGTGTACTCAACTTTGCAATTCAGCATAATTTCCAGGGGATTGAGTGGCCTACTAAAGTTCATAAAACTTTGGTTGTAATCCTTTGCCAAATGCTCCATTAAAAAATACAGAATCAGAATATTAAAAATTTAATCAGATTTTAACCTTTATTCTCTTTTTGTTTTTAATGTTTTGTTTAAGGGGCATGTCCAACAAAAGAAGTGTAACAATACCTTTTCAGAATCTCACTGATGCTTTAAATTTTTATTTCACATTAGTTCTATAACTCACCTAATTGATTTCTGTATACAGTGTGGTCATTTTTCTTTTCCGTATGACAGCCAGTTGTATCCCCGTCACTTATTTAATCATCTCTCAGTCCTCCTCTACTTCACATCAGGTACATTGTTTCCATTTAAGCATGAATCTGCTTTTGAATTCTTCTTTTACCAAGAAATCTTCATATCATGATGTTTACTTATTGAACTATTATTAAATGAAGTGAATTTAATTGTTACTCTCCCTATGAATTTTTAAGTCATTTTAAAAACTTCCAAAGGGGGAAAAATTCCCTTTGAGATTGTAATTGGGACTATGTTAAACATAGAGAGTACTTTGAAGTATCACTGTCATTGTTTTAAAATTCACATTCTCATTAATTAACACATCACATGTCTCCATTTGTCCAGATTATTTTTATACCTTTTTAAAGGACATAACTTTTTTTTCAAATATTGATAATATATCCATCAACTTTGTGGAATTCCCTTTATTCTTTTAACACTTTCTCTTTTTTCACAGTTTGCATGTTGGTGAATATATTATCTATCTTTGACTCTTTCCTCCAGTTCCTTAAACCGTATTTTTTTTGGTATTGACTAAGTGTGTTTTTCAGGTTATACAATGTAATCTTGAGTAGTGGATATAAGGAAATACAATACAGGAATCACTGTCTTGCTCCTGGCTTCAAAAAAATTATTAAGGGGTAACTTTGTCCCTCACTCCTCACATGTCCCTGAACTTCCTACTTCACAACACTGCAGATTTTTGCCACCACATTATTAAGTTGGCAAGTGTAGGAGCAGGAATTTATCACGCTCTAATCCAGCGGTTCTCAACCTGTGGGTCCCGACCCAAACAACCCTTTCACAGGGCTCACCTCATATCAGATATTTACATTACAATTCATAACAGTAGCAAGAATTACAGTTATGAAGTAGCAACGAAAATAATTTTATGATTGGGGGTCACCACAACATGAAGAACTATATTAAAGGGTCGCAGCATTAAGAAGGTTGAGAACCACTACTCTAATCCTTCCTTCTGGACTATTACACTTAAAAACTGCTTTCCCTTAGAAACTCTGGATTCTATGATCATCTACATAGCACCCACACTGAGGCAGGCAGGGAAGGCCTTTGTGGACAGCAAGTTTAATACAAGAAGAAAGAACTATAATATCCATGTGGCTGTGTATACACAATTCACAGTGCTTAAGAATCCTTGTCAGTTTTCAAGCTGCTATATTTTATCTCTATCTTTGTGCTTCATCTCAAGTTAACAATTGTTTTTTAAAACTAGGAAGAAATGAAAAGTTTCTTTCATGCCTCCAAAGTAACATTATCCCATGTACCACTGGTTATGACTTTAAATATGTTTTAATGCATATCCCTTATTAGGCTAAGACTATTTCCTTCTAGTCTTAATTTGCTAAATGTTTGTTATGAACAGAACATATAATTGAAATTTTATCAAATGCTTTTCTCCATCTATTGAGGTGCTCATTTTCTGGGTCAGCCTCAGTGTATTGGTATCAAAAATTACCCTGATGTACAACTGAACAATTCTTGCAGCACTCAGGTTAAACTCTACATAAAAGACCCCTACCCATTTTCATCTTGGTAGGGGAAATCTTTCTAGGGTGAAGGTTTACTGTTTTTTGAACTTTTGAACAAAATTATTTATAAAATAGCTTGAGTCTGATGACTTTTTCATATGGTTCATTGTCATTCTTAATTTAACATATAGTGAAGTCATTGATAAACATGTATATCTAGAAAAGTCTTATATTTCATGTCAATTTTTTTTTTTTTTTTTTTTTTTTTTTAGAGACAGAGTCTCACGATGTCGCCCTCGGTAGAGTGCTGTGGCATCACAGCTCACAGCAACCTCCAACTCCTGGGCTTAGGCGATTCTCTTGCCCCAGCCTCCCGAGTAGCTGGGACTACAGGCACCCAGCACAATGCCCAGCTATTTTTTGTTGCAGTTTGGCCAGAGCCAGGTTTGAACCCGCCACCCTTGGTATATGGAGCTGGCGCCCTACCCACTGAGCCACAGGGGCCACCCCTCATGTCAATTTTTTACTTACAAAGCTTTGTTGCATTTCTTGTTAAAAATGCCATCTTTACTCACATTTATGCTCTATTTAAAATGCTTTATATAACATTTCTCTTTTATGTTTATCCATTTTGCCATTATTGCAGGTAATTTATTAGTCTTACAAAAGACACACTTTAGTTTTGTTTGCTTATTTCTTAATCTAGTTAATTATTTTCTTAAATCCTGAAATCTTCATCCAGAGACAGACTTTAGATTTGTTCTAAGTATACAAAAACCCCAAGAATGAATTTTTCTTCAAGGCACTCTATACATTCAATGCAAATTCAATTTTCATTCCAAAAGGAATTATCTATAGAATAAAATCTAAATATAAGGTCTGGAATAAAGTACTAAAGAACCACGAATACAAAGGTGGTTTAAGTGAGAAGGAATTTAGACTCAGTCAAGATGACCTAGAGAGGATAGTCTGATCCTATCGTAAGAGAAGTGACTACAACGCAGAGAAATTAAAATTGTCACTTCACATTAAAGGTAAGTCGATAAGGTAATGAATAGTCAATCAAGTATTTGGAAAGCACACATATAGGACTTGACCAGAAGGAAGCCTTTCCTATTTGAGTCTCTATGAAAGGTACACACAGTCCATCACTACGATTGAAACATTCATCAGGCACCGTCCGTGTACTCATGGAGTGACACTCTTATGTGAAAGGAAAGGATTTGGAAAAAATAAACTCCAAAACTTAATAGTCATTATCAATGGGCCTTGGAATTCTGAGTTAATTTTTACTTCCATCCATACACACACCTTCTCTTTACCGGTTGGAATAGTCACAATGAACATGGGACTATGTTAAGATGAAAAATAGTAAAACATTTCAGCTCTGAGTTATAAATTCTTGTCTGTTTGCTCATTTGGGCCCCCTCCCCTCAGAGCTAAACTTATGCTCTGATGCAAATGACAGCATTAGCAATGTTCTCAAACCATGTGACAGGCAGAGTAGTGCCCAACCCTTGTCATGTGGTATCTGAAAACTGTGACTATGTTACCTTATGTTATGGCAGGTGCTTTGAAGATGTAAATTAAGGATCTTGAAAGTGGGGAGGCTATTCTGGATTATCTAGGTGGATCTGATGTAATCACAGGGGTTCTTACCAGAGAAAGAGGTGAACCAGCAGAGCCAGAGAAAAATGTGACAGTAAAATTTCAAAGGGAGAGAGAGAGAGGGAAACAAAGAAATTTGAGGATGCTGCCCTGCTGCCTTTGAAGATGAAGGAAGGGGCTAAGAGCCAAGGAAATCGAAAAGCTTCTAAAAGCCAGAAAAAGCAAGGAACAGATTCCCTGTGGAGCCTCCAGAAGGAACGCAGCCCTGCCAGTGCCTGCCATCAGCACTAAGCTTGAGAGCCTTCCCATAGTACAACATAGCCTTCTATGTTGTTCTCGGCCACCAGGTTTCTAGTGATGGGTTGTCACAGTAAATGGAGGCTGACCTCGCCCACAATATCAGATGGGGGGATATTACCAAATCTCTTCATGTGCTGGCTTTAAATGAAATTAACTGGCCTATGAATCTTCCTTGCAGCCGGGTGGACAGGAAATTCAACACCTGTCCTTCTGGCCCTGCTGGCGCTCCTCCTGGCTGGCCGTCTTACAGGTGCTGGGGTCTGGTAGTGTCCAGTCAGTTGTTGTCAGTCACACTCACTGTGATAAATGCCATTTAGGTGCTTTAATGCCATGCTCGGAGAATGAGGCTTTTTGGAAAGTTGAGAGACACTCAACTTCAGGGGTACAACCACCTCCCCAACCCAGGGCAGACACGGCCAGAGCTCCAGAGCTTCACGTGTACCCATTTCCATGTTCTAAGCATCTCTGTTTAATCAGGGCAAGCACTAACCCCTCATTTCATATTTGTCTCAAAAGCAGCCTTTCCCTCTCCTTCCAGAAAGCCTAGCATGTCTGATTATTGGGTTTCAGATTTTAGAGTTGGAAGCAGGTGGAAGGCAAGCTTTTATTTCTCTATCTGCTCTTAGGCAGAGAAACACAGAACTTGTATATGGGGCTGGCGCCCTACCCACTGAGCACAGGCGCCGCCCCTGACTTGCCTTCTTAAAAGATCATTCTGACGACAGTTCAGAGAATGAATTACAGAGAGAGAAAGGTACAGAAGCCAGGAAAATAGTAAGGCGGCACTACAGTGAGCCGAGAAGGCTTCACTCAGGTGACAGCTGAGAGAAAACAAGCTGGTTATATGTTTGGTAGAACGGACAGCAGTTCTTGGGGATGGATTGGGTTATCTGAGGAATGAGGGGGAAAGGACCCAGAGACGACACCTAGACTCGCCGCACAAACAACTTGGATGGGGCGACGCTATTTATTTAATAAAGGAAAGAAAACAGTCTAATCAACTATCTACTGTAAATGCTTTTTATTGTTTGATCTATCAGATTCTTATTTATAACAAAGACAAATTTATTATAGTTTCTTAATTAATACATTCAAATACTAATTACTCGGGCCGGCTCTGGTCAGCTCACCAGTCCAGCGAGTCTGCTGCGCACCTGCCCTCCCGGGAGCCGCTGGAAGGGTCAGGAAGCACCCGGCAGCAGCTGCCTACAGCAGTTATGGTTTCGTCCGTGTTATTTTCATTTTTCATTTTAGATTTTTCTAGGCAATACAAACACTTAATTTAAAAGTCCAGTCAGGGCTGCAAGCTGTATTAATCAAGAAACTATAATAATTTTCTCTTTGTTATGAATAAAGAATCTTGATAGATCAGATAAGGCAGCGACGCTCCTGCACACCCCTCCAACACTATTCCTGTAACATTAAAACCCACTCCCTGAAGCAGAAGATTTCGAGTCTTTAAGCTATTTCTTCTTTACCTACATTTTTTGGGGAAAAGAAAGTTTTCATCTTGTCTAAGGATTCGCAAGCAGCCTATGGAGTAGAATCCCTAGATACACACATATATATTTTTGGTAGGGCTATTTCCTTAATATCGACAATTCCACGAGAGAACTTCCTGCTAAACACGACAGACCTGCCTGGCGCGTGTGTGTGTGCTCCCTGTGAACCCTGTGACAGCGACTGCAGTGAGATCCTCCAGCCCCAGCCACAAGGAAAACGAACTGAGGGCGCAGCAGAGACGGAGAGATGCGGACAGTGGCCCGGAGTCGGAGGCAATGCCGGGCCGCCGCGTTCTTCAGGGCGCAGAGAACTGAGATGTCACCACGCGCGGTGGGAACCCTGCCAGGAGAAGTCGGACTCTGCGGCAGAGTTTGGAAACACCAAAAGAGCATCTGCGGGCGGAGACTGCCAGGAGCAGGGGCCGTGGACCAGAGTGTGTGTGCACCTGCCGGGCGCGCCCACTGCGCAGGCGCAGGCCACCGCCCAGACGGACACCTGCTGCCTCCGGAGAGCTGCGGGCAGCGTTAGCTGAAGATGCTGCCGTGAGTGGCCGAAAACACGCGGGAGCCGGGGCGAGAGGCACAGAGAAATACAGTAAAATGCCACCTACTGAAGAGTGAGTTCCCAGCCTTCTTTTCCCCCTAAATTCTTATTATGCTCGCAGCCAGAAGCTAGCTGAGAGTGAATTAATCCCTGGAGGGTATAAGCGGAGAAAAGGTCAACCAGTCGGTCGGCGGGTCCCACAGAGAATCTTCTGGATCTCGCTTATATTCACTTGTCATAAACAACACTCCCCTGACATGGACGCCACAGTTTCCAATCGGTTTTTCAGTTCTCACTCCTACATTTGAATAGTTTCCAAGAGCCAAAAGAAATTTGAGAAATTTCCTTTTCCAACATGAAAAGGAGACAACATATAAAAATAATTTGGCAGAAACAGTGTCATGCAGTAAGTGATATTATTTGAGAGATAAAAAGAAGCTATTTCATCCAAAAATACAAGAAAAGATTATCAATTTTTTTTCCCTTAAGTAGTATCCTAAGAACAGAAAGAGCAAGACCAGAAAAACCAAAACACAAGTTTCACAGGAAGCTTTGAAAGTTATGAGCCAGTCTTGTATAAAGAAGAATTTTTGTAAAAGATAAGAGATAGGAAAATAGAGAGAAAGGGTAAGAAAATCAAAATCCAATGCCAGATCCAACATCCACCTAACAGCTATTCCAGCTAAAAGGGGAGAAAAAATGAAGCAAAAATTATGTAGAAGTAATAAGATTTCCTACAAGTGAATGTTATTTACTATGATGAAAAACTACTTAAGCTCCAAGGAGGGTAAGTTGAAAAAGAGTTCTACCCAGAGCTCACCGCTGAGTCCAGCGCCACTAAGGCGGGCGAGGCCGGGAGCTCACCGCTGAGTCCAGCTCCACTAAGGTGGGAGAGGCCGGAGCTCACCACTGAGTCCAGCGCCACGAAGGTGGGACAGGCCGGGAGCTCATCGCTGAGTCTACGGGACTTGGCTTTGTTCTTCTAAGTTTTCTCAGAGGGAAAATACAGGATTCTACATAAATGACCAGGATACAACATGACCCAACAATTCTCAACAGCAACTATGAGAAATGACATAAAAATTCTGAGGAAAAATACTTTAAAGCCTACTTTTATAACCAACCAATCAACCAAGTGTGAGAATAAATTGACATCATCCAACACGTAAGCTTTGTGCCCCTTGCCTGTTTTCCTTGAACTTACTGGAAAAGTGCTCCACAGAGATGAAGTGCAAAACCAAGGAGGAGGAAGGCCTGGACTCCACAAAACAACACAGCAACGAACGGAATTCTCCAGGACGATGGTAAAGTGTCACCCGGGACGACGGTCATGCCTGGACAGGAGGCTTGGAGAGCAGCGGGAGCAGATGGGTGTTCAGGGTCTCAGGGCTGCTGTGGCGTGGGGCCACTAGACCCCAGTCTGAGCGTGAGCACACCCGGGAATCACACGCAAAACACCTTGTACACACGGGGAGACTGGGAGGGCTCCAAGTGAGCGATATCCTGGCTTCAGAAAAGTGAGATTGATACATTATCCAATATATTTTACCATGTGAAAAGGCACTAGAAAGAGTTTCACAGTTCCATAGAAGAGTGTGAAAAAAAATAGTGATAAAGAGAAAATTAGAAGGAATATAGAAAATGTGAGGCAATTTTCAACTCTAGAAAAAAACAAATAAATGTGTACTAATAGAAAGGGGAAGTAGAGTTAATATTAATGTAATCGAATAGTATGATGTAACCATGGTGGAGCAATATTAAAGAAAGAACGTAAAGCCCAAATTAATACACACGCAGAAAACATTTGATTTAGAAATACCTAACAATTGCAATCAGTGTAACCTGGCTTATTGTACCCTCAATGAATCCCCAACAATAAAAAACAAAAAAACAAACAAAAAAAGAAATATGAGGGGGTGTTGAGGAAGACAGCTGAGGTTGTTGATGTCGTTTCCCCCAAAGGAGCAGGCTCTGGAAGGGCTGTACAAGAAAATGCTTCATTCTCAGTCTTGTTTCATGACTTCATACAAGTTTTTTTTACTAAGTCAATATTGTTATTATTTATATAAAAAAAAAAATACAATTGGAAAATACGAGAGTATTCCCATTTTGATTGTCTACTTTGAGAGTATTATTTATCCATCGATATTGTTTTCATGATGTGATCTGTGACATAGTGCACATTTTATCTAGTAGAGATTCATAATAAGAAAACCATTTTTTCAAACCCTAAATGCATCTTTTAATTTTTTTGTTTAATTCTTCTCCATTTTTAATTTTTCAATTTCTTTCAGGAAAAAAAACATCAGAAATAAATAGGACTAACCATAGTCTATTGAGCACAGATGGGCAACATTCCCACCAAGAAGTGATCAAGTGGACATAATTTTTTTCCCTTTTTATACCCATGATCTGTAGTGGATACCAGAACAGGCAAATATGCATATTCATAACATATAGGTTGGGAAACAAGCATTGAGACTACAGGTTCAAAATCAAAGAGAAGGAATTTTATTTTCCTTCAAGGAACAATAGACAAATGACAGGGCAATCTTCGCAGTTTTTAATGAGATCCCAAGGTAGTCGTGAGAGTTTCAAAAGTGAAAGAGTTGAATAGCTGAATTTAAACTAAATGCTTTCCCTAGAACCTTCTAGTTGTTTATAACTAAGAGCATGGCATACAGAATCCCGGACACCAGAGGAATAATGCATTTTCACATTCTTGGAAACTTCAAGATTTATTATCAGGAGTTCAGCACTGATTAATGATATCACAATGAATACCAAAAGGGAACAAGCAGAGATTTGTCACTTATTATAAAGTGTAGTCACATTTGTTTTAGTTTCTTGCTGAGGGTCCAAGGAACCAAAGTCATTACTTTCTGAATGAAACATTGGATGGCAGATATTAATAATAGGGTATCTGGAGCTCCCCTGTTTCCCTGGATTATCATCTATGCATACAATTTTGGAAAGGAATTGAGTGAATTGTTTAGGGTTTTGGAATACTTGAGAGTGATAGCATTGCCTAGGGCAAGACACCGGCCCCTTTAGGCCACAAGGTAATTGTGTAACTAGCGAAATCCCTTAGCTCTAACCTGAATTCCTCTTTATCCCAGAATTATTTTGCTCCCTGATGTCAATGAGCCAAGGGCTAATTTTGTTATGAATATATATTAATTTCTCTCTTCCATGTGACTCATTTTTTGGTGCATTAAATCACAGACCTCAATTTCATCAATTAATTTGGTCTACCAGAATTCTTTGCTCTCTAATTCAAGGACATAAACCTGGGTCAGTCACAGCTAACGGCAGGTTACAGACATTGCTAACAGATAAACATAAGGGAGTTGCTTGTCTTCATCCAACAGCTGGCACTAATGTCAGTTTTCATTGTACGTGTCTGATACATGTAGCTTTGTTTGACAAGAACTGGAAATGCAATTTTGCGTGGTTAAAGAGTATCACTGTGCTTCAAGCCCACATTCTCTCAATTGGGCTTTTTGGAAAGTGCTCATTTGTTTCTCATCTCTGACCTGTTTGACTTTCTAGACATTTGATGAAAGACATTTTTGCTTATTATTTGTAGGTATCTCTCTCTCTCTCTCTCTCTCTCTCTCTCTCTCTCTCTCTCTCTCACACACACACACACAATTTCTGATGCTATAATTAACCAGTTTTCTAGGAATTCTGTTGTAAAATGTTTGTTTTTTAGTCCCACTAAGAGTAATTTTATTTTAACAGCCCTGCATAAACTCAGTGACTTTGTTTCTGTATATATAATGTAAAGGCATATGGTTAAATTCTCACTTTGTGTGCTGAATCTTAAACCAAATTGCTTTCAACAAAACAGCTCTAGAGAAATAAACTTTCCAGCCACAAATAATCACAAAGAAAACAAGACTTCAAAGGTTTTAACCACTTGTAGCAGAATATACTTATATAACATGTCTTTAGAAAATAATCAACAAAGAAATGGAATAATTATTCATTGGCCAGACTAGCAGAATTCTCTACTGGGTACCGTGACATTGAATATTAGTTGCTGCAAATACTTGGACTCATGTAATTTCTACTACCTGAGTAGTCCTATTAAATGCCCTGCCTATAACAAAGCTACTTCTCTTCCACTGCAAGGAAATACTTGAGTGTATGAGAGACTTGTGGCAGAAACTGACATTCAACTTGAGTTCTTAAGACCTCCATATCCATTGATTCCAAGAGAACTGCTTGTCCTGAGTCAAATTAGCTGCTGCCAGCTTTTGTGCCCACCTGCAACTGCAATCAATACATTGGACCATCTTCACCCCAGACCTTCTGAATTCCTTGAGCAATGGGATGGCGTGTGGTGTTTGCATCCATCCGATCTTTTTTTGCTACATCCTCCCCCCACAGACAAGCGCACTGCCCATTCTTTTACGTAGACTATGGTGGCATAGTAAGAAGGACACACATGCATTTATCATTTTGTGATTCTCAGACAACCGAAAACGGCATGTGGAGGTATGTGATCAAGCCTACCCATGTGCCAAGACAAAATTTCCAATTCTGCAGAGCCCGTCTCCTGCATGTGGATTTGTCAGGCAGTAGGTAAGGTGTAAATGAGACCTGACCCACCGTCCCTCACGTATCATGAATCAGGGATGAGAGAGGTGCTCCTCAAGGGAGGCGTGGTTACAGACTGGGACAGATGACAGCCCATGTGGTGGGATGCGAAGGGCCCCGTAAATCTGTGAGGAGCTAATACCTTATGAACGATAACCACAGAGTATCAGAGCAAGAGAGTGCCTTAAATTTAATCAGGTGAAACCCACCATCTGATGGTTCAATTCCTACTACAACCCCTTGTCAGCAGTTGTTTACCATCTCCTTAAACATTGCTCATAAAGCTTCAGAACTGAACTTGAAATACAGCGGGTTTAGCATGAATGGGAGGTGCTAAGTTGAGACAATAAATTCAGGGATATATGTGGTCGAAGGAGAAGAAGAAAGGCAAGGAAGTGGAATGATGAGAAAACACACCTGCATCTGAGGGCGTCTCACTGTCCACAGATCCCAGCTGTGAGTCTTGATGTCCTTGTCATTTCCTGCTGCCCGTGTTGACTGAATACGCAGGATTTGCTAGGACTGGGGGATACAGAAACTGTCCATGAAGGAGCTGAGACTCTGGCTAACAGAGACAAATGCACTAAAAACATCATCAGGCAATGTGAGTGATGGCGCTAAGACCAAATCCTCTGTCAAAGCAGGGGGTTCCCTGCTGGGTAATCACACAAAGCAGATGAATATTTAAGCCAGAGTATTTGCAGCGGACTTGCAGGGGAATAGAGCAGAAGCATCAGGTGAATAGGAGGCTGGTGGACTCCCAGGCAGTGTGATCAGAGGTGCGGAGTCTGTGACTTGATTAGCATAGTCAGAAGTCAGATGGGGCAACGCTTCTGTTTCATAGCCCGCATGCGGGAAGACGGGGTGGGAGACTTGCTGCAAGTCAGCAGAGACTCTCAGAGTACAGGATGCTAAGGAAATGTAATTTGACCAAGCAGAAAATCTGCTTCCTGCTGTGGGGTTTGCATTTCCAAGTTAAAATAACCAGCCAAAGACAGTTATATGGACTAAAGCATCTACAGTAGACAGAATCTTATGTTTATCCAGAATGCTGACTGGCCAAATAATCGGAAAAGCAAGAAATCAGAGAAAATATATAATATCCTAAACATTCTATTTTATGTGAAAAATAAAGTACACTCATCTTCTAATATTTCTGATGTAGGACAAGGGCTTTTCTTAAATGTCTGAATCTGCTGGTGGTAATTCACTGTTTTTTCTCTTTTGCTATATACTGGCTGGGAGTTCCAAAAAATGTATATACGTTTTATGAGATGTTGTCTACATATTACCTTTTGAAATCGAATTGAATTAATTGACTTCCAGCAGCAATGTATAGTGTGATGTTCTCTTAAAAGATGTTGTTAATCAAATGAATGCTAGCATCACCGTGCTACAGGCGTGAATAGAACGGCTTCTTCACTTATAATGTGAATACCTCTTTATCTACACCATTATATACAACTTCCATTTAGGGTCTTCTAAGTGGGGCAAGAATTAGAAAATGCTATTGAAGAGACAATCTCTACATTTTAATAGCTTTTCCTCCAGCTGCTTATACATGGCCTGCTGACACCTATTTTTGACTACAAACAGCGGTAGCAAAAATTTTAGCAACCACTTTACCAAGCCTTTTCAGGCCGTTCTAATTAGTTATCATGGAAACAACTCTCCTTTCATACTCTTACTATATGAGCTCATAGATTATCAATTAAATTATGTAATTATAACAATAATTGAAACAAATGTTTGGGAATACTCTGTGGTAAGCAGACAAGCCACCTGTGGCAGAATTGCACAGACATCCAGACAGCCTAGCAGACAGTCCCCGGCCAGCTCTGCTGTCCAGCAGGTCCTGGGCTGACAATAGCATGTTCCACAACCAGAACAGAGAGTATCAGCTATTCTGAGTTGGACGAGTACATAAGAGAGAAGGGAGAATCTGAATTCAAGCCCGTATTTCATTATCTCTCTTCTGTGTATATAATAGACCTTTTGCAGACTGCACCAGCTTTTGAAATAATGTACTTGCATAATACTCCTATCAGGAGAAATAGCTATTTTAAAGATTTTCCGATCTAGGAATGATTTTCAGAGATACTAGAAATGCTTCATTAGATCCGTAGTAGCCAAGAAATGACCCTTTGGTTCAGATAAGACTTTGCATCCAAAGGAATTCTATATTAAGGAAAACTGAACCTCGATTAAAAAAAAATAAGAAATATTTATGTAGGATGCAATTAGATCCCAAGAGAGACAGGGATACCCAGGTTCCTCATCAGTATTTAAGTTAAAGAAGACATTGACTCTCTCTTGCACCAAAATACCTTTGAAATCAAATTTATGACCCAGAAGATCACAGGCTGACAAGTAAGGAATAAGTATTAGAACTTTACCTTTATAAAGGCCATGAAGTTTACATATCTTCCAAGTCCAACCCCAACCACAAATGACAATTCTTCACAATCTTAAAATGGAAATCAGTAGATTTTTTTGAGGCAGATGTGGTTTCAGTATCACCACAAATACTTTCCTTAGATAGGTATTAAAGAAGCCAAACCATGAAGAAGTTTTGTGATTTGTGCTGTGACACACATCAGCCTCAGAATGGTATGAAACAAGAAGAGCCTCTTACTTCAGGATCATGATGGTCCGTAACGTAACTCTTCCTTTCTGAGTTATTACAGAAAGTGTCTCAAAAGGTTGCCTTGAAGTAGCCTAGAATTTTTAATCTATTTGATGAAAAGACATAGTTCATTTAAAACTAATCTGTACAATTTTCTCAGGAGTACTCTATGAGAGATCAAACTGTTTATATATATTAATTAGTACAATAATGCAATCTGTAAAATGTTTACTTTTCATTTACTAACAAGTAGCCTAAAGGATTCATGAAAATTTGAGACAGCTTGCTTATTGTGTATAAAATAAGACTGTAGCAAAAACAGTATTTTTTTTATTGTTGGGGATTCATTGAGGCTACAGAGAACGGGGTTACATTGATTGCATTTGTTAGGTAAAGCCTTGCTTATGCTGTGTCCAGCCCCCAAAAGATGTGTCACACACTGTGATCCCCCATCCCCCTCCCTTCTTCTCTGTCTCTGCTCTCCCTTCCCCATGTCCACCATGTACTAGGTCATTGACTGTCCTCATATGAGAATTGAGTACATAGGATTCTTGCTTCTCCATCCTTGCGATGCTCTACTAAGAATAATGTGTTCTAATTCCATCCAGGTTAATACAAAGGATGTAAAGCCTTCATCTTTTTAATGGCTGAATAGTATTCCATGGTGTACATATACCACCGCTTGTTAATCCATTCCTGGGTTGGTGGGCTAATTTATGCTGTTTCCACATTTTGGCAATTATAAATTGAGCTGTGATACACAATCAAATGCGAGTGTCCCTGAGGTCAAATAATTTTTTTTCCTTCTGGGTAGATACCCAGTAATGGGATTGCAGGATCAAATGGGAGGTCTAGCTTGAGTTCTTTGAGGGTTCTCCATACTTCCTTTCAAAAAGGTTGTATTAGTTTGAAGTCCCACCAGCAATGTAAAAGTGTTCCCTTCTCTCCACATCCATGCCAGCATCTGCAGTTTTGAGATTTTGTGATGTGGGTCATTCTCACTGGGGTTAGATGGTATCTCAGGGTTGTTTTGATTTTCATTTCTCTAATAATTAGGGACAATGAGCCTTTTTTATATGTTTTTTAGCCGTTCATCTGTCTTCTTTAGAGAAGGTTCTGTTCATGTCTCTCACCCATTGATATATGGGATTGTTGACTTTTTTCATGTGGATTAATTTGAATTCTCTGTAGATCCTAGTTATCAAGCTTTTGTCTAATTCAAAATACACAAATATCCTTTCCCATTGTGTAGGTTGTCTGTTTGCTTTGGTTGTTGTCTCCTTAGCTGTACAGAAGCTTTTCAGTTTAATTGAGTCCCATGTGTTTATTTTTGTTGCTGTTGCAATTGCCATGGCAGTCTTCATAAAGTCTTTCCCCAAGCCGTTATCTTCCAGTGTTTTTCCTATGCTTCCTTTGAGGATTTTTACCATTTCATGCCTTAAATTTAGGTCTTCTATCCACCTTGAATCAATTTTTATGAGTAGAGAAAGGTGTGGATCCAGTTTCAAGTCTTTTACATGTGGATATCCAATTCTCCCAGCACCATTTATTGAATAGGGAGTCTTTCCCCCAAGGTATGTTCTTGTTTCGTTTATCAAAGATTAGGTCACTGTAAGACATTTGTTTCATTTCCTGGTTTTCTATTTGATTTCAAATGTCTGTGTCTCTATTTTTGTGTCAGTACTATGCTTCTTTGACCACTATGGCCTGGTAGTACAGCCTAAAGTCTGGTGGGCTAATGCCCCCCCCCCCAATTTTGTTTTTATTACTAAGAACTGCCTTTATGCCTATATGGGGTTTGTTTGGTTTTTCTTTGGTTCCATACAAAATGAAGAATTATTTTTTCCAAGTCTTTAAAGTACAATGTTGGTATTTTAATAGGGATGGGACTGAAACTGTAGATTGCTTTGGGACATATAGACATTTTAACAATATTGATTCTTCTCAGCCATCAGCATGGTATGGTCTTCCATTTGTTAATATCCTCTGCTATTTCTTTTCTTTGGGTTTCATAATTTTCTTAATAGAGGTCCTTCATCGCTTTGGTTAGGTATATTCCTAGGTATTTCATTTCCTTTGCAGCTATGGTGAAAGAGATTGTGTCCTTAATTAGCCTCTCATTGTGGCTGTTATTGGCATATACAAAGGCTACTGACTTGTGGACATTGATTTTATATCTTGAGACATTACTATATTTTTTAATGACTTCCAGGAGTCTTGTGGTTGAGTCTTTGGAGTTCTGTAAGTATAAAATCATATCAACAAAGAGGGAGAGTTTGACCTCTGCTCCCATTTAGATGTCTTTTATTTCCTTCTCTTGCTTAATTGTATTGGCTAAAACTTCCAGCACTATGTTGAATAGTAGTGGCAATAGAGGACAACCTTGTCTGGTTCCAGTTCTAAGTGGAAAAGCTTTCAGTTTTACTCCATTCAGTAAAATATTAGCCATGGGTTTGTCATAGATAAGCTTCAATCAGTTTTAGAAGTGGGCCACCTATGCCTATACTCTTCAGTGTTTTAATTAGAAAAGGATGCTGGATTTTATCAAATGCTGTTTTTGCATCTATTGAGAGGATCATATGTCTTTGTTTTTACTTCTGTTGACATGGTGAATAATGTTTATGGACTTGTGTATGTTAAACCAGCCTTGTATCCCTGGGATGAAAACTACTTGATAATGATGTATGACTTTTTTGATGATAATCTGTAATATATTGGCTAGGATTTTGTTGAGAATTTTTGCATCTATCTTTATTAGTGAAATTGGTCTGAAAGTCTCCTTTTTAGATGGGTCTTTTCCTCGTTTTGGTATAAGGGTGATTTTTGCTTTGTAGAACATGTTGGGGAAAATTACTTCCTCCTCAAATTTTTGGAATAATTTCTACAGTATGGGAATAATCTCTTCTTTGGAAGTTTGATAGAATTCTGGTGTGAATCCATCCTGACCAGGGCATTTTTATGTTGGAAGATTTTTTTATTGTTTCTTTTATCTCAGTACTTGAAATTGGTCTGTTCAGGAGATTTACTTCTACCTGGGTAAGTCTAGGGAGAGGGTATGATTCCAAATGTTGATCCATTTCCTTCACATTGTCAAATTTCTGGGCATAGAGTTTCTTGTAGTATTCAGAGATAATCTCTTGAATCTCTGTGGCATCAGTTGTTATTTCCCCTTTATCATTTCTGATTGAGGTTACTAGAGATTTTACTTTTCCATTTCTATTTAGTATGGCCAAACATTTATCTATTTTATTTATTTTTTCAAAAAACTAACTCCTTGTTTCACTAATCTTCTGAATGATTCTTTTATTTTCAATTTCATTTATCTCTTATATTGGACCCAAGGTCACCTCAACTCAAATAGAGCTTCTCCAAGACACATTGTGATGAACCTGTCCAAAGTCAAGACAAAGAAAAGATTCTTCAAGTTTCCAGGAATAAGTGCCAGTTGACCTACAGGGGAAAATCCATCAGGATGACTGCAGACTTCTCTAATGAAACTTTTCAAGCAAGAAGACAATGATCATCTAACTTTAATCTACTTAAACAGAACAATTTCCAGCCCAGAATTCTGTATCCTGCTAAGCTAAGGTTTAAAATTGACAGAGAAATCAAATCTATTACTGATATGCAAACATTGAGAAAATTGCCACAACAAGACCAGCTCTACAGGAAATACTTCAACCCATTCTACACACTGATCATCACAATGGACTACCAGCAAAGTAAGCACCCAGAAACTAAAGGACAGAACCAAGCTTCCACAATGATGCAAAAGATAAAACCAAGCAATATACTTCCACAAAATAAGATGAATAGAATGCTATCAAACTTATCAATTATTGTAATAAATGTTAATGGCTTGAATTCCCCACTAAAGAGGCATATCCTGGCTTATTGGATAAAAAACACAAGCCATCCATTTGCTGTCTGCAGGAAACACACCTAGTCTCAAAAGACAAACTAAAACTCTGAGGTAAGGTTTGGAAGACAATTTTTCAGACAAATGGAATTCAGAAGAAAAGAGTAGCAATCTTATTTTCAGATACATGTGGATTTAAAGCAACTAAAGTCAAAAAAGACAAAGATGTTCACTTCATATTGGTCTTGGGAAAAATACGACAAGAAGACATTTCAATTCTAAATATTTATGCACCCAACTTAAATGCTCCCAGATTCTTGAAACAGACATTAGTCTGAGCAATATGATATCCTATAATACTATAATAACAGGGGAATTTAACACTCCTCTTATAGAGCTGGGCAGATCCTCTAAACAGAAACTAAACAAAGATATAAGAGACTTGAGTTAGATCCTAGAACAACTGTGCTTGATAGACACACATAGAACACTCCATCCCAAAGATAAAGAATATACATTCTTCTCATCACCCCATGGAACATTCTCCAAAATTGATCATATCCTGGGACACAAAACAAATATCAACAGAATCAAAATAATTGAAATTTTACCTTGTGTCTTCTCAGACCATAAGGCATTAAAGGTGGAACTCAACTCTAACAAAAACACTCAATCCTACACTAAGTCTTGGAAATTAAACAACCTTATGCTGAACAGTTGGGTAGACAAAGAAATGAAAAAGGAAATCATTAACTTCCTTGAGCATAACAACAATAAAGACACAAGCTACCAAAACCTGTGGGATACAGCAAAAGCATCCCTGAGAGGAAAATGTATTGCTTTAGATACCTACATCTGAAAACCAGAAAGAGAGTACATCAACAAACTCACAAGCCATCTTATGGAATTGGAAAAGGAAGAACAATCTAAGCCTAAACCCAGCAGAAGAAAAGAAAAACAGTATTTTAAATCATTTAAAGTCAGTAGGTAAATTAATAACCCAGGGAAATATAGCTGAATTGTAAGTAAAAGATTAAATTTGCCTATTGCTGCTGTCATTTTAGTCATAGTTAGACACTACCCTGTGTTTGAATGAACTCATAGTATATAAACAGTTTAAACTGAAATATGAAAATCCTTGAAATTTATAATAAATATCTGCTATCTGATACACAAATGTAAAGTGAATATTCCTGTTTCCCCATAAATATGATGCCATGCTATAATATTACTAATTAACATAGCATCAGACCTGAAACCAATAACAATCTATTAAAGACGAGATATGGTCACTGTGAATCTGGGTAAACATCTTTTTTTGATGAATTCTATGTTTTTGCTTTTATTGGGCTGTAAATACATATCTGACATATTTTCTTTTAGCATACCTAATTCTCTTCTGAAAACCTATAAATAGGAATGGTTATGATTTTAATTTAGTACCTTAAGTCATAAAATATTTATTATATAAAGTCACCTAACATGAGTTCTCCTATACTGTAATGGGTATGTTCCCATATTATAGAATTGGATAAGGCATACTTCACTAAAAAAGGATAATTAAATTTCACATTCTAAGCCAAAAGTATCACTGATTTTATAAAATAACAATTCAACCTGCCATGATTTTAAGAATATTAATAAAACATCCACTTAACTCCTGCAATCAGGAATATTTCGATTTAAAAAAAAAAAAAAAAGGCTGCCATATTTAAACTGGATGAAGCTTTCAGATCTGAGTTAAAGTTAAGCGGAAGGTCCTAGTGCACAGGCGGCTGTGAGGTCCCTTTGAGTACAGGGACTATATGTCTTATCTAGAAATTTATAATATTACCTTTCTCTATCAAAGGAAGTAGATATTTCAAAACACACAGGAGTGAGTTAATTTTTCTGTTCATCACAGATGCTCAGAAATTGTAACAAAAGCTTTGTGGTAGCTTCTAAAAGTAACTTTCCTCAATCACAGGTATGTTAGGTGGTGAAATACAAGGAAAGTATTCTTCTAGTCATAGGAACAATTTTAGCAAAGCGAGGAAATGAGTTTGGATGGAACACAGGATCCCCGCTGGGATGGGGTAGGAGCTGAGGAAGGGAAGGGAAGTGAGGCTGGGATTGCTGTCCTCAGACACCAGACTGCCATGCTTAGAGCTCACCCTGGTTTTCAAGCACTGCAGGGCATGATGAAGAGGGGTCTCTCACAGGAGCCGGTAGGTCTCCAAACAGTGCAGGGTGGAAGTGAGGTAGAACCAGGCCAGAGGAGTCCAAGGAAGAGTCCACTGCTACAAAAACACAGGTCCTGGGAGACAAGGAAGGGAGAAAGAATTTTAATGATGAGACAGCAGATGAGCCAAATGTTCCGAGAGTATAAACAGAGATCAAGTGGTTGGTTTCCGCAATTAGGAACTTGTCGGTGAATTTAGAAAAAAAATTTCTGTAGACCAAAGACGGCAACACTAAATAAATAGCAGCTGAAAGTTTGAGTACGTAAGTGTGAAGAGATAATGGTTGTTAGTTCTGAAGCCAAAATTTGGGCAGCCGTGAAAGGGAAGTGAGGCCTTTGTGTATTTACAAGTTGCAAGGAAGAAAATGTTAAAGGTGAAAAGATTAAAGGTTCTCTAAAGGAAGAAAGTGATGAGTGAGCAGAGGCTCGGAGGAGGAGATGGGTTGAAAATGCCCTGGAAAGAAGAAGGGGTGCGTTTCCCCCAGATACAGAGAGGAAGGAAGATGAAAAATATCAACAAAGGGTGCTCGTGAGCGGACCAGAGGGAAATGGGCAAAGTAGTGATGAAAGGGATGGTCTACCCTTTCTCTAAAACAGGAGGTGAGATTATCTGACCAGATTGGGGCTAACAGAATGATATTAAAAATTTGAAGCAATCTGAAGTTTACAAAAAATGATACCAGGAAATTGATAGGTAAATAAAAAGTTTCGCTTTTTGCAATGAGTCAAGTGTATTAGAGGCCAAAATGAGTCAAATCAATACATTCTAGCGACTCTCCATAGGTATCCGATAGCCTGGGAACATAAAAAATGATAAATTGGTCAGAGTTTGCTGCAGACACTGTAGATCTGGCGATAGGTTAAAGGTACAAGGCAATTTGGAGTGTTAGGACTATGCAAAGGTGACCCACAAAGCTGCCGCCTGAGCAAGGATTCCAGCGCAGTCAGGGGATAACAGCTATGGAAAATGAGGAAGAACTGGGTTATGTGAGGTCTCACTAGGGCAGAATCTGGTCAGTGAGCCCTGGATACTGCAATATTACAATGCCAAGGGTACAGCAGGCTTTTCTTCCTAATAATCTCCCTGGGGTCTCATAAACTTAAAAAAAAAACAAGGATGAAATAATACAGAAACTTGTACTTAAGGATAAACAATTGCTCACTAACATTTGAAGTGCTGTTGTTCAGTTTTTAGAGTGTTTACAGGAAGACCCAACCTCAATAAGTAGAGAGATGTATCTGCTGTTATTTTGCAAATACCAGTGAATGATTAACGGCCATCATCAAAATTAACTGTTCATTGAAGGTAAAATTAATAAGTTCACTTCTGTCCTTGTCTAATCTCCTTCTGAGCATAAATCAGGCAGCTTCAATCAGTGTTAATTTCCTCAGAACTACAGAAGCCATTTTTTAAGGTAAGCTCATATTAATTCAGCCAACATTTATAATTGCCCACTGCATGCTGAGGCTCTGTTACTAGAGAATCTCACCATGTCTGGTCCACAAAACTCCTTTGATTCATGTATCTGCTGGGAGATGCTTTAAGATTGGTCAAGGGGAAAAAAATAAATAGAAGGTCAGCGATGGAGCAGCTGTGACAGGGGTGAGTTAAGAGTAAGCAGTGAGGGGTGTTGTATACAGGAAAAAGCAAAGGGAGCTGTAAGTCAGATAACACTTTGTACTCCAAAACCTAGTTGGGGAAAAAAAATTAGGGAACAAAATACCTAAGCAAAGCCATGAATTAGAAGAATTATAGACCATGCACAAAAAACAAGAATCAGAACTGGGTGAAGATGCCAAAAATAAACAAAAAATAGAATAGTGTGAGTTTCAATGATAAAGATGTTACAGGTAAACAGTAAGACAAGCTAACTGCATTCATTTAAGAGGACATGATTGTTAATATCCAATCAGCCAAATTTTTCCCTCCAAGAAAAATGTATACTTATTAAATATATAATCAGTATGAATGGTGCTAGAGAGCTTGTGAATAAGAGAAGTAATAAGCTAGACTGAAATTACATTGCAGTAGATAGATAAAAATAAATATATATGTGTGCATGTGTCTAAAAATAGCTAAGTAAAGAATTACTTAGTGGATGTACACATCTCCATGAGATACTTTTTACTGGAATGTTTCTGCTTGGAGTAGACTCATTGAATCCAGGAAAAACCAAAGGCTAGGCTCTGATATGCTCTGTTCTATGAGACGAAACTCTTTAGGGGAAATGGTGCCTTCACACAGGGTTGGATGCAGAGGTGGAACAGAATGACCGGTATTATGTCATCTTTCCTCTCTTGGCACAGCTTTGCTTGGTGGTGACTATATGTCAAGCATGACCTCTCTGTATTTCAGGTACTGAGATAGCCAGCCTCACCTTATTCTTAACAGAAAGCAACCCTGGGGGGTGGGGGGGAGATCTTCTTCCTGACAGTTCATGTCAGATTTCTTCCTGGAATTGAATTCCATGCACCTGCTTCCTCCAAGTGTCAATGTCTGAACTGAGGCCAGGGATGGAGCATCCACCAGAGCCACTCCTGACCCCCTGGGTTAGAGCTGGGTAACTGCAAACAAACCTCACAGCAAAGAGAAGAGTGGTCCCCAAAAGAAAAACGGAGCCGCTGTTAATGGAGTCATGTTCTAAGTTAGTGCGCCCCAAGCTAGGTTTGAGGAGAAGGAAGTAAATCAGAATCTGGGGGAGCAGAAGAAGAATTTTATGATTATACACAGGAGATATGGAAAGAAAAGAAAGCATGGATTGATGAAACTGAGAACTGCTGCTCTAAACATATGGTCTGTGATTGTGATAAGGACATAATCTATGCACTTTCTTTTTTTTTTTTTTTTTGTGGTTTTTGGCCGGGGCTGGGTTTGAACCTGCCACCTCCAGCATATGGGGTCAGCACCCTACTCCTTTGAGCCACAGGCGCCTCTCTTTCTCTCTCTCTCTCTCCTTCCTTCCTCCCTCCCTCCCTCCCTCCCTCTCTCTCTCTCTCTTTCTTTTTCTTTCTTTCTTTCTCAGTTTCTATATCCAAAGTGTCCCCACAGCACACACAGAGGGTGCCTGAATGGTGTGTACACTTTTTAACTAAAAGGAAAAAACTGTATTAAATTTGTAATACTCAAGTCACGTTTGACTTCCACAGTCACAAGAGGTGCTCCACGTGACGTGTATTCACCTTTCATTATCAGTATACATAAAGGGAGTATTACAATTTCAATACAGTTTTTTCCTTCCTTAAAATGTGTGTACATTTTTGGGCCCCTCTGTACATGTTGTTGTCTAATCCAACTTTATAAAATGTAATGTGGATCTTTCTGTTTGCCATCAGCTACTTACGCATGAGAAACCAGGAATTGTCCCTCTGTTCATTCCCAACCCAGTTGAGCTTTTGTGGAGCTGGGCATGACAAACACATCCAAGGGCAAATAAATCATTTGTCATAAAATAAGGAGTGTGAGACAGTGGGATTGGCATGTGAGTGTGGATGGAAATGTCATGGATTACTTCTTACTCTGATACCTTCCTAAACTTTAAGTGCCTACTTCCCAACTTTAGATACTGTTTAGGATACCACAACCATATGTCTAAGTTTTTCTTAAAAATAATACCTATAGTCCATTTTCCATAAAATGAACTCCAGGCTGAAGACATTTAGGATTTAGCTGGACGCAGTGGCTCAGGCCTATAATTGTAGAGTTTTGAGAGGCTGAGGTGGGAGGATCACGTAAGGCCAAGAGTCCAAGACCAGTGACCCGCCTGGGCAACATAGCAAGACACTATCTCCAAAAAGAAAATTAAAAACAAAATTAGTCAGGCATGGTGGCGTGGCACCCAGGTTGCAGTGAACTATGACAGTGCCAGAGGAAGACCCTACTACCCCTCCCCCACAAAAAAAAGACATTCAGACAAACACTAAACTATAGACTTCAATGAACTTCTCTTACATTGTTTTACACAAAAGATATACACATTGTGCATTAAATTGCTTATGTTGTGATTATATAAACACCATCTTTTGTTTAGAGAATATACTTAATCATATATTTTATGATTCTAATGTATTTGGGAAGCTAAAATCACCACAATTCTACATGAAAGAATTAAAAACCAATAGTCTCTATCACAGCACAGCATATAATGTGAAAGTGTACTGCAAAGCAGTGAGGGAAATGTAAGCAATATGAAAGCAAGTCTGTATGAATGCCATCTTTCACCACGTTCAAAAGGAAAAAAAGGAACATGCAATTACATTCAAGACCCGATTTAGTCTTCTATAGTCCATTCTGGAACACTAATTTAGTTTTTAATCACCATTGACATTATGTTTATCAAAAAGATGCTTAGCAAACATTGAAAAAGTTTCAGAAAATGTGACTATTGAGGAATTTTAACATCGTTCTTTGTGTGTTCAATTCCAGCCAGTATTTTTGTATTTATTTGGACATTTGACGAGGGTCTCTCTTCCATCCAAGTTTATGTACACCACGTCCTCAATGAAACCGTCAGAAATGTAACTGAGTTAACAATTTTTAATAATCTGGGACAATGAAATCAGGTGTGGATTTCAGGTTTAGATTTGGAATTCTTATTTTTCTTTACCAATCATCCTCTCTGTCAGGCTATCTTCAGCCATATTTCTTCCTAGCCAAACTTTTTCCAATTACATAAAATATTGTTAATTTTTTGCCCTTTCAACATATTTGCAAGTATTCATTCCTGCCTGACTTAACTCTAGTTTATTTTGAATTTTTTTTTTCACATGATCTGTTTGATGCAACACATCTGTCATTCAAGTTGTTAGCAATCACATAAGTCCTGACATTCAGGCACCCCCTTTATTTAGTAGGTCACTGGTTATTTTCTAACGGGATAAAAATTATTTATGTCAGCCCCACTTTTGAGGCTGAGATAGCAAAACTTCCTCATGATGTGGTAGTCATATTCACCCCTGTGTGCGGAGACCGACCTCTAATAGAACACATCTTCTCATTTCTCTTTAACTACCCAAGGCATTGCTCATTCCTAGGAGAAAGGAAAAATGCTTTCACATGTCTGCTCTCAGGGGTGGGGTTGCACTGGCTGTTCCAGTATTTTTCTTTGCTTTCGAATTTTATTCTAATACCTATCCTTGCCAAATTGTTTTTTCCTCCCCCTTTTAAAACGTATTTTCCCTTAGATAATTTTCAAAGTCTTCACTATCCTGAAATAAATTTTCCATAACAGCCCCTAATGATTTTGGGTCAGCCAGCCTTGTCTCGGGCATCTCATGCCATCTGTCAGACTCCCCGATTTGACCAATGCCCGTGATCAGTACCCATCAGCCACTTCCTCCCCATCCTCGAGAAGTTTGTCACTGGGCCTTGTCCAGTTCTGGGCCTTGTCCAGTTCCCCTTCAGTGCCTAGACAGAGGGAAAGGGTGAGTCTTAGTAAGCTGATATTTACTTTTCTGCACACACAGTGGTTTCCCCCACCTTCCGAATCAGATGCTGCACACAATTTCGCATTTTCTTGACGACTCAGAGCCACCCCATGAAGTCTACACAGGAGTGCAGGGGAGGCTGGGGAGGGCGTGTGCTGCCTCTGCCTCTGCACTGCGTGACCTTGTGCAAGTCACTCCGCCTCTCTGCTCCTCCACTCCATCATTTATAAAACAGTGGAGACCCTAAGACAGAAGTCCTCAAACTTTTTAAACAGGGGGCCAGTTCACTGTCCCTCAGACCATTGGAGGGCTGGACTATAGTTTAAAAAATATATATTAACAAATTCCTATGCACACTGCACATATCTTATTTTGAAGTAAAAAACCAAAAAGGGAACAAATACAATCACACCACCTCATGTGGAGTCTGAGGACCTCTGCCCTAAGACGTATTCCACAGATTTATCATAAAAATTAGGCATGAAAATCCACATCACATCAAACAAACCCTGGCACATAGAAAACACTCGGGAAATTAAAGCCATTTCAGTGGCTGCTGTTACTGTCACCACCACTGCTGCTGCCACCATCTTCCGATCACCACTGCCCTCAGCTGCGGGGCTCTGAGTTGTGCAGGCTGCCTCGGGGTCCAGGAGGTTTACCAGCCTGCATCCTTCCTAACCTGACCCTGCAGCTTCCCTGCGTCTATGCTTACATCTATCTTCCTTTCCTCTCCTTTACAATAATATTTTTGAAGGAAGTGTAACTCTGTGGTCATTTATCTATTGTACGCCCACATTTATTTCAAAAATATTAACTCAAATAGGACGGAGAGGGGAAGGGGGAAGAGAAACGGGGACTGGTAAATGCTCATCTAAGGTGCACAATATGAGGGTCTGCAGCACACCCCCTGGGTGAAGGGCTCAACTACAACTTGAACTTTACCTAAAAAATGCAAACAATGTAACCTAATTATTTGTGCTGTCATATTAATCTGAAATTATTTAAATTGAGGTAATCAAAATTAACCCTATTGGATTTTATAATATGAACTCATACAATTGCTGTACAAAGGTCTAGGAAGCTTTCCCAAGAGCGCAATTCACGAGCTTTAACACTTGTCACGTGAACTGGCAAAGCACAGGCCTTACTCACATATTTATTTCCTGGTTCTCTACTGTGATCCGAATGGAGGCACTACATGCTGACTCCGGGGGAAGAGAGGGAATAACGGCCTGTCTTGTCGTCTGTTTTGGTCCCCACCAAGCTGAAAATACTGTACATCAAACCTTTCTGGAGTCCTAACTACAGCAGGAAAAAACATTGCATCCTGCATAAGAAGGCATTCCTGAGAGAATAAAGCTTCTCAAAACAAAACAAAACAAAACAAAAAATATGAAGCAGCGTTCTTCTCACATTGTGACCGTCCTGGGGATGGGGGGAGGTACTTCGGTTCACTCATCTTAATCCATCTGGACCAGCAAAAGTATTTTATTCTCTGGAAGGAAGTAGAAAGGTAAGACCACAGACTGGGTTGTTTTTCTGTGTAGATGAACTGGCTCAGGATTCAAAATGCTAAAAGAAATTCTTGAAAAACATCAGTCTCAGAAATGGCCAGGCTATTTTAACATCAGTTCCTGAAAGTTCATTCCTTTTATGTCTTTGAATAGACTCCAGTCTTTCAAATATCAATGTTTTTCTCTTTCTTGCTCTCCCTCTTCCTCACACACACAAGCTATTTAATAAGCGCATTCATGATACAGAAATATGTTGCAAACGAAATAGATGATGCTTCCTTTTGACCAGACACGTTTCTCTCTAAAGCAACCAAGTAGACAATGATATTAGCTGCCATTTTGTGAAGTTTTACATGAATTTGGAATCAAATGAATTGTATCTTTTTGGAACAATTGAATACTTTGAAGGTATTTGTACATTTCTCTTTCTTCCCTTTTAAATATTCAGTGCAATTCAAACTGGTATATGTCCTGATTTATAACATTGGCAGCAATTCCAGTGTCTGCAAAATATTTTTAGAGCTACAAATTTAGAAGGAAAAAACCTTACTGCATATATTGATATTGAAGTGGAGGAAAGATTATTTTCAGTGAAATCCCAGGAGTACATTCTTGCCTGCATTTATTAAATAATGTCTCAATTCAAAAATAACGTATGATTACTGATGGAGTATCCTAGGGGCACTTTTTATGCCTGAAGGTTAACTATTTAAGCTGTTTTCCTCCGGAGGTGTTGGAAGTCATCACTTCAGTGTGGTGGCTCCTGCAGTGAGAGAGCTGGGCTAGATCCTTATCCTTATCAGACTGTCTTGGAACCATCTCAACATGTCTTTTAAAGCTATTGCAAAGCTATTCCAAACAATGCAGTAGATTGAAACATATAAAAAATAAGTAACTACAGTAAAACTTTGAGGTTAGGTAGATATGATACAGCCAGAGTTATACAGAGGCTTAGCTGCACCTGTAATTTATTTGAGACTCTTTTTTTCTTGATTGTCAAGTGCGAGAAGGAAGGTTCCATTCAGTTTCTAGGAACAATATAGCAAAAGTCGGCTCAATTAAGAGAAAATAACCATTTGAAAGGGGAATAGCGGCCTTGAGATGGTGAGCTGACCATAGAGAAGCAAGCAATGGCAGAATCCACAGAAAGTGGGAATCAGGGCCACTAGTTAGCTCCTCTGCTAACCGGGTAAAAGCAGAGCTCAAGAAAGGAGGCATGTTGGAAAATCCGTATTAGAAGCAGTTACAGCCCACAGGTGATGTCCCCTCCACCATCCTGCACAGCTAAGGGGCCGCCTCTCCCCTACCCTTGCAGAAGACTGGAAGTTTATTTCCAAAGAGAGTTAAACAAACATGTTTTTGACCCAATGTTTATTGCTGCTATTGAGAGCAAGCCTCTGCAGAAAAACAGAGGTAGCAAGTGACTACCCTGCCCCTAACTCAGCACTCTTCCCTCCTCTGGATCTCAGAATACCAGCAGCAAGGCTCTACCCCCAGAAGACAGTTGGAGGAGACTTATCTTGGGACTTTGGACATTCTATGAAAAAAGACCTAAAGATATTGCTATCAGGGGCTCCCAGAGCAAACGCCTCAGCCAAGCCGTTCTTGACTAAGGTGAATAGAAGGCAGACCCCATCTAAACGTTCAGAGCTCCCAATCAAATTGTAGCACCTTATAATAGGAAGAGACAGCAAAGTCTCTAAATGAAAGAAAACTGAAAGCATATTTCTTAAAATATTCAACTTGAAAGAAATAGATCTATGCAAGGAAAATCTGAAAGAAAAAAAGAATCAGTAACATCTGAATAATAGAAGTTCCAGAAAGTAAAAAGAGAAGGGAGAAAATCCTGAATGAACGCACTTTTCTCAGAATTGAGCAATGAGAATTTCCAGTCAAATAAGCCTGTAAATGCCCATCTCGAAGAGACATGTCCATGTGGCAGTTCAGAACACAGAAGTTAAGAGATGATGTTCAAAGCTTCCAGGGAGGAAGAAGAAATCACAAACAAATGACCCACTGGGCACAGTAACTCATGTCTGTGGTCTCAGCGGTCTGGGAGGCCGAGGCCGGAGGATGACAGGAGACCAGGAGCTGGAGGCTGCAGTGAGCTATGATCATGGCACTGCCCTCCAGCCTGGATTCTCTAAGAACTAAAGAAGATCCAGTATTAAAAACCAAAGTGTGGTAAGTCTATGTCCTTTAAATATATGGAGATTGATATTAAAGCAATCAGGGCTTGAGTCATTTCAAACACAAGAGGAGGAAATATGAAAAAATGTAAATTGGTAATCAGTGTGGTCTGATGGGCAAAGGTCTTGACAGATTACCTAAGTTTTGGCTAATCAATAACCAATCAAAAAGAAGACACTTTACAATAAGGTGGTAATCCAAATGACTTTTATTCCAGAAGAACTCCACTGGCACATTGGATTCCTAAAACCCATAGTTAGAAGTTCTTTGCACGTGAAACATAGCACTTCTCACATGATTTAGTCAAATAAAAATCTTTTTTGTCAAACTCAAAGAGCAATTCCTATCACGCAGTAGTTTTATTTCCTTTCCCGCCACAGCTGTGTTTTTAAAAAGGGTCAAGCTCCCATCTAGCTACTGAAAAGTCGGTTGTCATGTGTGCTGTAAACCTGCAACCACAGAGGGACCACGGTGAGAAATTGCATGTCTGCTGGGGTAGGGGTGTCATGCAGGCACCCCACACACATCCCTGACGAACGTACAAGGTCTGTACGGACGGAGTCTTCTTCATTTCAAACTCTTCATCAACACCCTCCGAGCGTGTTTTCTTCCACCGTTCACCAAATACAACATTGCTCGAGGGCGACAGGCCTGCACACGACACTGAGCCCAAAACTCCAATCCCACCCTTCACCTTGAATCACATCTGTGACTGCCCTTTCCCTGTTTACCGATAGCCAGTTTATTTTCACTCCTTTGAACTCCTTTGGACTTTTCCACTTCTCTAGTCCCTTTTCTAAAAGCCAACCCACATCCTCTGAGGTCCATAGGCTGCGATAGGTT
Source organism: Loris lydekkerianus (assembly GCA_963574355.1). NCBI lineage: Eukaryota > Metazoa > Chordata > Mammalia > Primates > Lorisidae > Loris > Loris lydekkerianus. Next base: position 5,964 of record CAUYPK010104607.1, on the reverse strand, counting down.
TAGGTCCACAGAGGATTGAGGCTGCAGGGCACGAGAGTGCGAGAGCCTTGGGAATGCAGAAAGCATTTATAAAACCTTGGTGAACTCTTAGGAGGCCAGGAGGAGAGGGAGGAAAAGTGACGGAAAGAGTAAAGGTCAGGAGTGGTGATAAGAAAGAGGGAGAGAGAAGTGGGGCCTTCCGTGTTGGGCTAAGAATGGACTTTTCCAGCCACCTGAAAGTGGCTACATTTTCATGCCATTTTACTTTTATTAACACTAAGTAGACGACCTACATATTCATCAGTAGCCACGTGATTCCTACTTGTAAGGAAAGTTTTCAAAACTTTGCAAAAATTAGAACTTTGTCACCTCAGTTTATTTTGTCTGCTAGCAAGGAAAAGACCACATTACCACGACAGACCTCTGGAGTCTCATTTTCAAACTAACGCATTCCAAAACGCATTCAATTTCTAACAAAGAGCAAAGGATAAACAATTAAACCTTACGTGTAACAGAACTCTTACCCACCTGCCAACAATTAAATCCAATAATTAAAAACCATAGGAGAATACACAGGAGCGTCTTCTCAGCAGCAGCCACGCCGCGGTCAGAGAGGGGAAAAATCTTTCCTAATAAGTTCCCTTCCCATTTCCCAGGCTGCTTTTCCTGACATTAAACAGACACAAGACTCTGTCAACTGTGTTTTGCTTTCTTAAAAAAAGAGGGAAATCCCATTCTGCATCCCCGGGGAGGATAATTATATACAGATGAATGTATTTGGTTATTTAGTTTAATAAAAGTAGTGTTCAGAACAGATGTTAAAGCTTGAAATTGTCCAGAGAAAGGAACAGCTCAGGTGGCAATAAAGCAGCCTTCCTGCCTGCTGCGCCTTCTTCTTTGTTTTGGAAGAGCTACTTTCACAGGTGAAAAGGTATTACAGTATTTATAACCACTCAAGTCCTCACCACTGCACTGAAGCTGAAAAACGGGGTGCTAATTAGTACCAGGAGTGGTGGTTGTGATGGTGGTTTTATGACACGTGCATCTGGCCAGCAAATTGGACTCAGAGAAGCAACACACTTACAGAAGCAGTGCAAATGCAGCTGTGCAACGGGGGATGGTGGGAAAGAGATTTTCTCCAGCACCAGGCTTATTGGGCCTGCTCATGATCATGCTCTACTCTGGACTTGCTGATGCTCTCGCCCCTCAGACAACCAGGATCCGAAGGAAGCTCTTCAGAGTGCACCTGCGGGCCACGCAGCCCCTGCTGGTGTTCTTCCCCCCACACCCCATTGCTGGAGGTTCTGTTCCCCTTCTTTCTAGTATCTCTTTTATCTTTCAATAAATTCTGTCCTTTTGCTGAGCAAACAAACAAACAAAAACACAGTGCACCTGTGAATACTGGTATCCTGTAGGGAGAGACAAGACATTATTTGGTCAGAATGAGCATCTGCCCTCTGAAAAAGGTAATTTATAAAACAAGTGTTGATTAAAACAATAGTCAGGGTATTGTTCTACAAGCTAGAAAGCAGAAATAACAGTAAAATCCAATCCAATAATAATTATTTTTGAGTATTTATCAATAATAAAATTCAACTCATTAATGTCTAAATTTAATAATGCTTTATTTAGTTTAACTAAAATAAACCTACAGTTTACAGACGTGGCCAGAGCACTAACACCATCTTTACTGACTTGGGGACAGTGGTGGTTGCGACAGAGAGTAGTGGTAATAGGACAGCAAAAATGTGCCATTAGGAAGGTTGTGTCTAAGGTCTAGAAGCCTGGCAAGATGGTTTAGGGCAGGAAATTTCAATGTAAATGAACTAGACACCACCCCAGCCGCTTACTGTGTCACTTTTTGTAGGGCCAATTGCTCTGAGCCTCAGTTTCCTCATCTATAATCCTTACTTTCCTTGGCTGCTGTGAGACTTCAAGAAGATGATATAATAAACCAATCTGCATAATTCCTGATGCATTATAATTACTCACTAAATGGTAGATATTATTAAAACTATATCAACTATAGTCAGAAAGCAACAACCCTTTCTCTCTTTTTTTTAACAGTTTACACGCCAAGTTTCAAGTTTATCCAGGGATAAATCGAGGATTACATGTGGTATAAACATAATAAAATGTGCAAAATCACTTAAAAACATATTCTCCTTAGCAAAGTATCCCAGGAATGGAAGAGATAATTTCTTAAGTGCTACATGTTTTGTAAAAACACTTTAGAGTGGAACATCATAAAAAAAATGATTTTCAAAGTAGAAATCTCATAAACATATCATTATATTTATGTAAAATTTTCAAATGAGGGCTCATTTTAAAAAATTTATACCCAATTTTATATCTGGTATTTTCAACAGCATAGTGGCATATATACAGGGTTTTGACAAGACTCAAAGACAAATGAGTATTCTGTCCATCTGTTTCTTGACTATCCTGGAAAATAATAGAATACTTTCTCCCTAGGAGATAAAATTTGAAAAAATAAGTAGGGGAGAAGGTAAAATACTTTCTTTTAAACTGTGATCCAACTAAAGGAGTTCTTGATGTCTTCTTTTTTCTTCTCTAATCAAGATGAAACATGTAAGAACTTGATTAGGGAAATGCCCACATTAAATTAATGTGTGTTAAGTGAAAATGTGGTTAAAGAAAGTGACAATTGGGCTGATTAGTTCACTGTGTGTGCTGAGGAATGGCAGCAGAAGGTTTATTATCCCTTGATTCTCTCCTTTCCTGGAGACTTCTTGCTGGTACCAAAAATTCAACCATTAACAAGCCACTAATTTTAATTAGGTAAAGTTCTAGAGAGTCCTCACTTCAATTATTGGTTTTATATACTGCTCCTGAGTAGGTACTTTAACACAACATGAATTAATATTGCCAATTGTGAAAAGAGATGCCATTATAAATAGTAGGTATTAATGAAGTAAAGTGGAAACAAAATTACATTTATGACTTTTATATTTGGCCCAGGGATAATACTTTATACTAGGTTAGTAGGTAAACTTCTTCTTCTTCTTCTTGTTTTTTTTTTTTTTTTTTGTTGTTGTTGTTGTTGTTGTTGAAAAGTTACTTTATTTCCATTTAATGGGAGGGTACAAACAGATCAAAACATTTGCTTTTCTTAGGTAGAGTCTATCTTGTGGTTATGTCCCACATGCAAAAGTTGTGCCAACCCCCACTCCCTGCCACCATGTGCCCATTTAGTGAGAGCACCCCAACCCTCTTTTTATCCCTCTCTCTCATTCCTCCTCCCTCCGACTTGAATCAAAATACATTTTTCTCCTATGTGTGCATGCATTAGATTGTCTATAGCCTTCATCTTAATATGGAGTATATTGAATAAATGCTTTTCCATTCTTGTGATACTTTGCTAAGCAGAATGAGTATCAACTCCATGTAGGATATTACAAAAGATGTGAAGTTACCATAAGTTTTATGGTTGATTAGTAATTCTGTAGTGTGCATGTACAACAATTTATAATCCGTTTCTGAACTGATGGACATTTAAGTTATTTCCATGTCTTGGCAATGTAAAATGAGCTACGATAACAATCTAGTGCAAATGTTCTTGTGATAAAATTATTTTTTTTTCTTCTGTCTGTGTAAATGCCTAGTAGTGGGACCGCAGAGTCAAATGGGAGATCTAATTTGAGATATTTGAGGATTCTCCACACTTCTTTCCAAAGTGACTGTATTAGTTTGCAGTCCCACCATCAGTATAAAAGTGTCCCCCCTCTCTCTAAAAGCACGCCAGCATCTGCTGCATTGGGAATTTTGTGATGTAGGCTAATTATACTGCAGTTCTGTGATACCTTAGGGTGGTTTTGATATGCATTTCTCTGAAAATTAGGGATGATGAGGATTTTTTTTATATATATATTAGCCATTCATTTGTCTTCCTTAGAGACATTTCTATTCATGTCCATTGCCCAATGATATATAGAATTGTTAGCTCCTTTATGGTTGATTAGTTGGAGTTCTCTGTATATCCTAGTTATTAAGCCTTTGTCAGGTTTGTAATATGCAAGTATCCTTTCCCATTCTGAAGGTTGTCTATTTGCTTTAGTTTTTGTCTCCTTAGCTGTACAGGAGCTTTTCAGTTTAATTGCATCCCACCTATTTATTATTGTTGCAATTGCCATGGAAGTCTTCTTCATAAAAATCTTTCCCCAGGCCAATAGCTTTAAGTGTTTCCCCCACAATTTATTCAAGGACTTTTATTGTTTTATGCCTTTAATTTAAATCTTTTACCCATCTTTAATCAATTTTTTAAGTGGTTAAAGTTGTGGGTCCAGATTCAGTCTTTTACATGTGGTTATTCATTTCTCCCAGAACCATTTATTAAATAGTGATTCTTTTCTCCAGTATGTGTGTGTTTGTATGATTTATCAGGTAGGTTGCTGCAAGATGATAGTTTTGTATCACAGTTTTCTATTCATTTCCAAATGTCTACTTGCCTATTTTTGTGACTAACCATGCTGTTTTGATTACTATGAACTTGTATTACAGCCTGAAGTCTGGTAGGGTGGTGCCCCAGCTTTGTTATTTTTTTTACTAATAATTACCATGGCTATACACTTTTCTTTTAAGAGGTTCCATACAAAATGAATAATTATTTTTTCCAAATCTTAAAAGTATGATGTTGGTATTTTAGTGGGGATTGCATTGAATTGGTAGATTGCTTTGGGAAGTATAGACATTTTAACAATTTGATTGTTTGCAGCCATGAGCATGATGTATTCTTCCATTTGTTAATAATTTATGCTATTACTTTTCGTAGAATTTCAAAATTTTATTTGTAGAGGCCCTTCACCACTTATTTTAGTTATTTCATTTTTCTGAAGCTACTGTGAAGGGAACTTTGTTCTTGATTAGCAACTCGACTTGGCTGTTGTTAGCACATACAAAGGCTACTGATTTGTGGACATTATTTTATACCCTGAGACATTACTATATTTTTAAACTAATTCCAGAATTCTTGGGGTTGAGTCTTTGGGATTCTATAAGATCATATTGTCAACAAAGAGGGTGCGTTTCACTTCCTCTGTGCTCATTTGTATGTAATTTATTTCTTTCTCTTGCCTGATTACATTGGATAGAACTTCCAGCACCCTGTTGAATAGTAGTGGTGATAGAGAACTTTTTTATGTGATTCCAGTTGTAAGTGGAAAATCTGTCAGTTTTACTGCATTAAGTATTATATTAGCTATGGATTTGTAATACTTTGTTTAAATTAGTATTAGAAATGTGCCCCATGTTTATATTCTTAGCTGTTCCAGTTATAAAAGAATGTTGAATTTTATCAAATGCTTTTTCTGTATCTATTGAAAGGATCACATGATCTTTGTTTTTGCTTCTGTTTATATGGTGAATTACATTTATGGACAGATATGCCTATATTAAACTAGCCTTACATCCGTGGGATGAAACCTACTTGATCATGATGTATATTTTTTTAATGTGCTGCTGTAATTTATTCTCTAAGATTGTATTGAGAATTTTTGCATCTATATTTTAATGTAAAATTGGTCTGTAGTTCTCCTTGTTTGTTTTCCTGGTTTTGGTATCGGGGTGGTGTTTGATTCATACAATTGGGGAAGATTCCTTGCTTCTTTATTTTTTGTGATAATTTCTGGAGTGTAAGTGCCAGCTCCTCGTTGAAGGATTGGTAGAATCCTGGTGTGAAACCATTTGAACTAGGGCATGTCTTTGTTGGGATATTTTTTATTGTTTCTCTAATCTCAGTGATTTTAATTGGTCTGTTCAAGAGATCTATTTCTTCTTGGTTAAGTGTAGGGACAGGATGTTATTCCAGATATTTATTTATCTTATCCACATTGTCAAATTTCTGGGCATAGACTTTCTTGTAATATTCAGAGATAACCTTTTGTACCTCTGTGACATTTACTGTTATTTCTCCCTTATCCTATCTGATTGAGGTTATAAGACATTTTACTTTTCTATTTCTACTTA
>CAUYPK010104606.1:0-17346 GCA_963574355.1 Loris lydekkerianus | reverse complement strand
TAGCTTAACAGGTAATCAAGCTGTGGGTTATATAGTTGTGGGTTAAATAGTTCAGTGGAATGCAGTTCAGTTCAGCCGCCTACCTCTTCAGCTCAGCCGCGACTTGTGGACTGAGCTGAAGCACCGCCCCCTCAAGCAGACGGCAGAAGACGACTGGAGACTACGTGCATTTGATTAGGTGCATGCGCACAGAATCAAATAACCTGTATTACCCGAGTATAAGCCGAGTTCTGGTTTTTCGGCACAAATTTTGTGCCAAAAAAAACTAGGCTTATACTCAAGTATATACAGTAAGTTGTTTCCACATCTTTACAGACATGAATTGTGCTGCTTTAAATAGTCAAGCGCAAATGACCTTGAGAGATTGTAATGGAGTTTGCATTAAATCTGTAAATTGCCTTGAGCAGTACAGACATTTTAGCAATGTTGATTCTTCCAAGCCATGAGCATGATGTGTTCTTCTATTTGTTAGCATCTTCTGCTATTTCTTTTCTCAGTGTTTCATAGTAGAAATCCTTCACATCTTCTTAAATACATTCCAAATGTTCTTTGGAATGTGAAGGGGTTTCCCAGCTTGAATTCCCAGCTTGATTGTTATCGGAATATATGAAGGCTACTGATTTGTGTACATTGATTTTATATCCTGAGATGTTGCTATGTTTCTCAGTCACCTTCAGGAGTCTCGTGATCTAATCCTTGGGGTTTTCTAAGTATTAGATCATATCATCATCAGAGAGAGATTGATTGCGTCTGTCCCCATTTAGAAACCCTTGGTATCCTTCTCTTGTTTGATACATTGGCTAGGACTTCCAGCACTATATTGAATAGTAATGGCGATAATGTTAATGTTCAAGAAGTTAAAGTGAGAGTCTGAATTTCTAAGAAAAGATTTATACAGTTTTGTCTTTGAAAGATAGATTTTTCTGGATATAGAATTCTGCAATGGTAAGTTTTTTCTATCAACACTTTCAATATAATTTTCCACTATCCCATTGTCTCATCTGCTAGTTTCTGGTACAAGCCTGTAATATTTCAACTTATTTCTCTGACTGCTTTCAAAATTTTTTTTTAACTTTGGTCTTCAACTGGATTCTGTATTATTCTTCTTGGCTATATTGTAGATAATAGTTAAAATCTCAGAAAAATACTTTGTCTTGCTTCAAGGCAAAATGCTTTGAGCCTATACTTTGCAAGGATGTTTCAAGAGTGAGCCAAAGACTTGGGCAGAATTTATACACAGAATTTGTGGCACCCTTCTTCAGCACTCTCCGGTCATCCTTTTCTTGTGGGTGTGGTTGTACAATGCTCCATTCTTTTTTTTTTTTTTTTTTTTTTTAATAGCAAAAAGACAGAAGTATACTGCTGTATACTTTGCAGACCAAAGCCCTCCAAATGGGAAACTCATATGGGTACTCACCTTTTCATCCAAGTTTCAAATCCTTTTTTAAATCCTTCTGATTCCTAAAAAGAGTTTAAAGAGTTCTCAAGTAAACGGATTAGTATTTATTCAGAGTTTGTGGCTATTATCTGTGGAGGATAGTCTGTTAGGAGCTTTCTCTGCCACATAGGAAGCAAAATTTTTAAATCATTTTTTAAAAAATATTTTTTTCACTTGTAGAATTACATTTGGTTGTTGTTATTATTTTTTTTATCTCTACCCATTCCTTTTCTTAAGTCATCTTCTTTCCTTAGATCAATTATAGCATTTGAGCCTTTAGCCAATCACAGACTAAAAACCATCAAAAGATACCCACATGAATAAAACACAAAACTATTCAGGGGGGTTTCTATATATCGCTTCCATTCTCTGGCTATAAATATGCTCTGTTCACATTATGGATGGAGATCTCGGAACTGTTTCTGTTTCTGTTCCTATTGCTACCAGGCTCATGAAATGAATCTTTTTCTGCTCAGTTAAGCTACTTTAAAGTTAATCTGTCTAAGGTTTTCCTTTTAGCAGAAAGGCATCAGAAGTGAGATTCAAAATACCGTAGACCTCTGGTGACCCCCAAAATAACCAAGCAAATGTACCAAGGGCCAGGACCCATTATGCCCACTGATCTCCCACAATGACTGAAGCTCATGGGTGAGTTCTTCCTAGAATTCTGAGGTCTAAGAATTTCTGTTTTAAATTCTCTGAGATTATTTGAGCAATTCATAGACTGGACTAGCTCCAGGATCAGATAATATCTAAGTATCCAATAATTAACACTGGATTGGATCCAGTTAGAGGTCTTAGGTAGGTTTTATTTATGTATTTATGTATTTATTTATTTGGGGGGGGTAGGGGTTTGTCGCAATTTAAAAAGTCTGAAACTTTATCTTCTGAGACTCGAACGAATTTTATTTTTTACAAATGAGGGACAGAGAGCTTGTGTGTTTTCAGAAAATAGGTCAACCTTACTAGAGACAACTCAGAATTAAAATAGCTACATAGAAAAGTTTCAATGTAGATAAAATTGTTTACTCGTAGTGCACATTAGTAAAGAAGAGATTGAAGACCCTGCAAAAGCAAAGGGATACATTTTTTAAATTGATATGAGAAAACATCTAAAAAATTGAATGAATCAAAAATTGCCTCCCTAAAAGATTCCTTATAGAAGGTAAATGAAGACCATAAGCAACAAACTGAGGTCATTACCCAAAAAAGCTGTGCCTTGATTGAATTAACCCCTAACTTCTTGCTGTTTTTATCCAAATATTTTGAGTCCAAATTTCCACCTGCAGAGAACACAACAGTTGTTGTCCAGAGACGTCAAGAAACTTGAACATTATTTTTTCCTCTGAACAGAATTTCATCTATCTTTTAGTCTAGGAGTCATGGAGTCATGTCCTAGCAAGTTTGGTGTTACAGTAACACATAATATAGAGATAATTTTTTCTGAAAATGTCCCCAGTGTCACTTGGACAGGTAAGAAAGAGGAACCTCTTGAACTTGATTCAAAACCTCCATTACAGAAATGACCTTTTTACTCCAAAGAATTTTTTGGCTTATTAAACAGGAGTTTGTGGTAGATGAGGAGGCCTTGGTATCCACCAAAATTGTGCAGCATTTCTTACTTGTCTCACATTTGTTTCCTCATGTTTAATTATAGGTTTATTAAGGGATACTATTTGCCAGAACCCCCAGAATCCCCATCAATGGCTATTTTTTGTTGTTGTTATTGTAGTTGTGATTGTTCATTAGCAACCCCAGGCTGGGTTTGAACCCACCAGCCCCGATGTATGTGGTGGGCACTATGGGCACCTGGCCACCCTTGGCCTTTCTAAAATACTGAATATTTTCTGGCATCTTCCTATGCTGATAGAAGAAGGCCTGGAAGTGTAGAGCCTTTGAAAGTCCAAGTAGATCATTTTAAACCTTTGTCTAAATTGTCCCAATATTCTCTAATGCCTGGAGCAATCCAAAGACTTTCCCCAATTATAAAGATTTAATTAAACAAGGTCTTACAATTTTACCAGTTAAATTCCACCAGTTAAAAATAGAAATGGATGAGGTTGGAGATTTATTCAATATTTATAAGCAGTTAATAAAATTTTGGTACCAAAGTCTCCTCTATTTTCAAACCGTACTTTATTGTCTAATATATCCACTGATTCAAAATGGTTTACAGTAATAGATGTTAAGGAAATTTATTGCAACAGATGTGTATGTAGCTTTTTTTTCTTTTTAATTTCTTTAAGGTACATATTTCTGTTTAAAGCAAGAAGTATAATATTGTCCTCTGAAGTTTGTTAGAAATGCATATGTAACACATATGGCAACTATAGGGTAAAGGACTCCAGGGTGTAGGACATAGGTTGTTATATTTGCACATTTTATGTGAAGCAGCATAATGTTAACTCTGTTAACTGATTGTGGCATGTTATGGATGCATATTGTTATTTCTATTGCAGTCACAAAAATGTAATGCAAAAAAGTATACTTAAAGAACCAATTAGTAGATTAAATTGGAATTCTTTTAAAAAAGGCAAATTTAAATAATCTTAAGAAGAGAGAAAAAAGAAAACAGAGAAATAGAAACATAAAAGACAAACAAACATCCAGTAATAAAAATCCTACACCTAATCCAAATATATCATAGTTACATTAATGGTAATATTCTAAACATTCCAGATGCAAGGGAGACGATGTCAGAATAGATAATAAAGCTACCTACAACAGGCACATGTTAAAGATACATATGTGCTAAAAGTAAATCAATGGAAAACATACACAAGGTAAATAAAAAAATAGACTTTAGTAATAATTTTAAGGTCAGATTAAGAGGACTTCAAAACAAAGGGTATTACAAGATATGAAGAGAGATGAGTCTTAGTTATAAAAGTTAATTTGCCAAGAAAGTCTAATGATCATACATGTATGTGCACCTAGTTACAAAGGCTTAAAATACATAAAGCAAAAATTAACAGACTCAAAAAGGAGAAATAGACAATTCCACTGATCATATGAGATTTTAACACATTTGTCTAATTGATGAAGCAATTGGTAGATACATAGATCTGAAAAACAGATCAGGTAATTGGTGTTTATGGCGCACTACACCAAATGTCAAATAAACATTACTTTCAGATGCACATGATGTGTTCACTATTATAAATGATATGCAGGACCATAAAACACATCTGACTACATTTCTATGTATTGAAATAACTCCATATATGTTCTCAAACCACCCCAGAGTTAAATCAAAAATCACTAGCAAGAATATAGGGTGGTGCCTGTGGCTCAAAAGGGTAGGGCACGAGCCCCATATGCTGGAGATGGTGGTTTCAAACCCAGCCCCAACCAAAAATAGTAATAATAATAACAAGAATATATCTAGGAAAACAAAAAATGTTTTTAAATGAAAACACACTTCTAAATAATCTATGGATCAAAGAAGAAATCACAAGAGAAATTAAAAAATATTTCAATTGAATGATAAAATAAAACATCTCAGATTTTATATAATGCAGTTAAAGGTCTATTAAGCAGCAAAAAATATAGCCCTATATGCTTACATTAGGAAACAAGGAAGGTTCTAAAATTAATGATTTAATTTTCAATTTTTAGAAACTAGAAAAAAAATTAAACCAAAGGGTGGAGGGAGGGTAATTGGTCGGGCCACATCTATGGTGCATGTTTTTATCTATAATAATAAAAAAAAATTAAACCAAAAATTAAAAGGAACAAGATTTCAAATGATAAGAGTACAAATTCATAATATAGAGGATATGTAAGATAGAAAGTTTTAAAATCCAAACATCTCCTGCCTAAGAGTCCATTGACAGGAGACTATAGAAAATGTGGCATATATGTACACCTTCAGCCATTAAAAGGATGGTGAACCTGCCATCCGCAACATGATGAACCAAGAGGACATTATGCTAAATGAAATAAGGCATGCACAAAGCAAAAATACTATGTGACCTCACTTATATGTGAAATCTAAAAAGTCAAACTTACAAAAAAAAAACAACAAAAACAGAACTATACTTACCATGAGTTAAAGGATGGAGAAAATGGGGAGATTTTGGTCAAAGAGTATAAACTTTCAGTTTTAAGAGACACAGTTTGGTGACTATAATAACACTGTATTATTTACTTAAAATGTGGTAAGAGAGCAGATTTTGAGCACCCTTACCCCACACACACACACACAAATAACTATGAGTGATAATGGATGTGTTAATTAACTGAAATGCAATAATCGTTACACACATGTATATGTATGTCAAATGATCATGTTGTGAGCCTCAAATATATAAAATTATTATTTCTCAAATATTTTCAAAAATTCAAAATTCTATCTTTGAAAATATCAACAAAAGTGATAGACCTCTTGTTAGTCTGATTAAGAAGAGTGAATAGATACTACCAAAATAAGGAATTAAAGGATTATTAGTGCAGATCCTAAATAAAAAGTAAGAGAATATTACAAACTTCTATATGCCAATTAATTGGCATCTTAGATGAAATAAATAAAATCTATTAAAAATACAACTTCCCAACATTAACACTAGATGAAATAAAATGTATACATGCTTATATATTAAACAAAAGAAATTTAATTTCTTTAATAAAAAACCTTACCACAATGAAAACTCCAGGCTTAGATGGATTCACTGAAGAATTTTATTCAAGCATTCTAGGAAGAAATCACAAAATTTTATACAGGTTATTTCAGGTAAAAGAAGGAACACTTCTCAAATAATTTCAAGAGTCTAACTTCAAATGATAAAAGAAATTCAGAAAAAAGATACTATACAAAAAAGAGAGAATATTTCAGACCAATATTCTTCATGTGCAGAGACACAAAAATCCTTACAAATAATTAGCAAATCAAAACCAATAATTTATAAAAGATGACATATCATAATCAAGTGAAGTTTATTTCTGAATGCAAACATTATTTAATATTCATATATCAATACAATTCAACACACTAACAGAATAAAGGAGAAAACTTTTACTAGACGTAGTTTTGGTGAAACTTCATGAAATATAATGAACAAGTTTAAATATAGATTAAAAACAAGTAAAAAGGAAATAATAAATAGAAAAGCTGATTCTTCAGAAGAATTTTTTTTAATCCTGAAATTTATATTGAATTACAAAAGATCTCCAATAATCAAAGCAATCCTGAGCAAAAAGAACAAAGCTAGAGGCATCACATTTCTTACTTCAAAATATACTACAATCAGCATGGTACTAGCAAAAAAATAGATACATAGACCAATGGAAGAGATTGGAGAACCCTCATATAAAGTCATATGTTTACAGTCACTCATTTTTGACAAAGGCACCAAGAACGCACAATGAGTAAAAAACAAACTCTTCAATACATGGTGCTGGGAAAACCAGATTATCATAACCAAAAGAATGAAACTCTACCTCTTATCTCTGGGCATATAAGAAAATCAAACTAAAAATGATTAAAGACGTAAGTCTAAGACCTGAAGCTATTAAACTACCAAAGGAAAACATTGGGAAAATAATCCAGGTCATTTTCCTGGGCAAAGCTCAAAAGAACAGCAGAAACAAAAATAGACAAACAGGATTATACCAAGCTAAAAGCTTCTGTACAGAAACAGGAAAGAAAACAACAAAGTGAAGCAACAATACATCAAATGAAAGAAAATGTTTGAAAGTTATCCAGCTGATAAGAGGTTAGTTAATAAGCAGAACATATAAGAAGCTGAAACAAGTAAATATTAAAAGGTAAGCAAAAGATTGGGGGAAAAAATTCTCAAAAGAAGATATACAAAAGGCAGATAGGTAAGACAGGTACATGAAAAAATGCTCAACATCACTAATCATCAGAAAATGAAAATCAAAACCACAATTATGGGGCCGAGCAAGATGGCGGACCAAAAGGATCATTCAGCTGAGCTCTCCTAGAATGACTGGGGGAAAAGAGAGAACCCAGCCATACCTGGTGTGGGGACCTCACCCAGGGTCATAGCTCAGTGAGCACAGTGAGAAGGTAGTCAGTTGGTTACAGCTATAATACTGAGGGATGGAAATCTAATGAATTAGGCAAGTGACTGGGAATGGCTGGGATCAGACGGCTGTCCACAGAGACCTGAGACAATAGAAGGCCTTTCCAGAGTTTTCAGTTGTTGGGGAAAGCTGCACATTGAGTGGCAAGCTTGGAAGCGTGGGCAAACTCAGATTTGAATGCCAGTTGAAGTGGACTTGCCATAGATTTGGTGGCTGGTGAGGTAGCCATACTGAGAAGGTCTTGTGGGCCAGGGAGCTGCCATTGTGGGAAGGTCCTGAGAAGGTCTTAGAAGGGACCTAAAGCATGGCTGTCTTAATTCCACCTGCCAGGCTCAGGACTCCACCCGTAGGACAGGCTGAGGGACTCCCACACCCCACAGGAACTAGAGTTTGAGGGCATGTGAGACCTGCTCCTGAAGGATTCTTGTGAGCTTTAAAAATCCCAACCAAGAAGGGTCTGAAGGCTGATGAAACAATCAGGCAATCACCAAAGGCAACTATGTTTGGTGTAAGAATCAGAGGTTACTGGCTGTGCTCTCTGTCTCCTAAAAAAACCACAGTGCCACCTGGTGTCCTGGCAACATATTGCAACATACTGTCATCAAGAGCAAGGACTTCTGTTTGAAATAAAGGAGCCAGTGAGAAGGAAAAAGGATGACAAGGAGGTAAACAAGAAGAAAGAACACATGAGGAGGAACCAATAGAAAAATTCAGGCAACATGAAAAACCAAAACAGAGAAACTCTCCCAAGGGACCATGAGACAGCTACTGAAGAAGACTCTGCCTATAAGGAATTAATGGACTTGACAGAAAGGGAATTTAAAATATGGATATAAAAACAATAAAAATATGAGTGAGAAAATGGAAATACAGAAACAAAAATCAGATGAGAGATATGTCAAATACAGAAAGAATATGACAGAGCTTAAGAAAATGAAGGAGACAATCAGGGAATGTATAGATATAGTGGAAAGTATCAAAAATAGGTTAGACCATGGAGAAGAAAGAACCTCAGAGCTAGCAGATAAAGTGTTCGAGTTAACCCAGGTAGTTAAAGAGGTAGGAAAAAAAAAAAAGAGAGAGAGAGAGAGAAAGCAAAACAGGCACTTAGAGAACTAAGAGACCCCAAGAAGCATACAAATATATGAATAATAGGGATCCCTGAAGTGAAAGAAGATTGTTCCAAAGGAACAGAAGTCCCATTGGTGACCATGACAAAAGAAAACTTCCCAAGTTTTACTAAAGACCCCGATACACTCCTTTCAGGTAGATATCAAACCCTGGATAATCTTAATTCAAACAGAGCCTCCCCAAGATACATTGTAATGAATCTCTTCAAAGTCAAAATGAAAGAAACAATTCTACAAGCAGCCAGGAGTAAGTGCCTACCAACCTATAGAGGCAGAGCCATTAGGATTACAGCAGAATTTTCAATTGAAACCTTCCAAGCCAGAAGAGCATCATCATCCACCTTCAACATTCTTAAACAAAGCAATTATCAGCCCAGAATTCTCTATCCTGCTAAACTGAACTTCAAAATTAATGGATAAATAAAATCTTCTGCAGATGTACAAGCACAGAAGAAATTCACCACAACAAGACCAGCTTTTTTCAGCTGACCACCACAATGGACCTCCAACAATGTAAACACCCTAAAGGTTAAAGGTCAAAATGTAGTTTCACAATGGCCCAAAGGATAAAACTACACAACAGACTTTCACAGAATAAGATAAATAGAATTCCACCACACTTATCAATTCTCTCAATAAATATCAAAGGGCTGAACTCACCACTGAAGAGGCACAGGCTGGCCATGATTTAAAAAAAAAAAAAAAAGCACAAGCCATCCTTATATTGTCTCCAGAAGAAACACCTAGCTTTGAAGGACAGGGCTTGGAAAACAGTATTTCAAGCAAACGGAAATCAGAATAAAGGAGGGGTTGTAATCTAATTTTCAGATATAAGCAGATTTAAAGACACTAAAGATAAAGATGGACACTTTATACTAGTCAAAGTAACAATGCAACAAGAAGACATCTCAATTTTAAATACTTGCACCTAACTTAAATGCTCCCAGATGTATGAAACAGACCTTAATGGGTCTGAGCAATATCCCATAACACCATAATTGTTGAAGACTTTAACACCCCTCTGACAGAACTGGACAGATCCTATATACAGAAACTAAACAAAGATGAAAAGGACTTAAATGTTATCCTAGAAATAAAAGGGATTAATAGACATATACAGAACACACCATCTCAAAGTCAGCCCATGGTATATACTCCAAAATTGACAACACACTAAGATACAAATCAAACCTCAGCAAAATTAAAACTATAGAAATTGCACCTTGTATCTTCTCAGAACACAAGGAAATACAGGTGGAACTCAGTTCCAACAAAAATGTCCATCCCCACACAAAGACTTAGAGATTAAACAACCTTATGTTGAATAATAGTTGGGTTCAGGAAGACATTAAAGAGGAAATCATTAAATTCCCCATACATAACAACAATGATGATACAAGTTGCCAAAACCTGTGAGATACGGCAAAAGCAGTCATATGGATAGTTTATTGCATTAGATGCCTACATTCAAAAAACTGAGAGTGCATCAACAAACTCCTGAACTATCATATGGAGTTGGAAAAAGAAGAAAAATCTAATCTCAAACCTAGCAGATGAAAAGAAATAACCAAAATTAAATCAGAGATGAATTAAATTGAAAACCAAAGAATCATTCAGAAAATTAGTGACATGAAAATTTTTTTCAAAAAATAAATAAAATTAATAAATGTTTGGCCAGATTAACTAGAAACAGAAAAGTAAAATCTCTAATAACCTCAATCAGAAATAATAAAGGAGAAATAACAGCACAGCGACAGAATACAAGAGACCATATCTGAGTACTATAAGAAACTCTAGGCTCAGCACCCATGTGGGTGGTGCTGGCCACCCACACTGAGGCAGGTGGGTTCAAACCCAGCCCAGGCCTGCTAAACAACAATGACAAATGCAACAACAACAAAAAATAGCCAAGTGTTGTGGCAGGTGCCTATATTCTCAGGCTCAGGCAAGAGAATCACTTAAGCCCAACAGTTTGAGGTTGTTGTGAACAGTGGCACCATGGCACTCTACTGAGGGCGACAGAGTTAGACTCTGTCTCAAAAAAAAAAAAAAAGAAAGAAAGAAAGAAAGAAAGAAAGGAAGAAAAAAGAAACTTTACACCCAGAAATTTGACAATGTGTAGGAAATGGATCAATACCTGGAATCACACCCTCTCCCTAGACTTAATCAGGAAAAAATAGATCTCTCAATCAGGAAAAAATAGACCTATTTCAAGAACTGAGTTCAAAGAAACAATACAAAATCGCCCAACTAAAAAAGAAAAGCCCTGTTCCAGATGGCGTCACACCAGAATTCTATCAAACTTTTAATGAAGAACTTATACCAATACTGTAGAAATTATTCCAAAAAATTGAGAATGAAGGAATCTTCCCTAACACATTCTATGAAGTTAACATTACCCTGATACCATAACCAGGAAGTGACCCAACTAAAAGGGAGAATTTCAGACCAATTTCACTAATGAATATAGGTACAAACAGTTTGAATAAAATCCTAGCCAATAGATTACTGCTACACATTAAAAACATCAAAACATCATTCATCATGATTTTCAAGTAGGTTTCTCAGGGATACAAGGCTAGTTTAACATACACAAGTCCATAAACATAATTTATCATATCAATAGAAGCAGAAACAAAGATCATATGATCCTCTCAATATATGTAGAAAAAGTATTTGATAAAATTCAGTATCCTTTTCTCATTAGAACTCTGAAGAACATAAGCATAGGTGGCACATTTCTTAAATTGATTGAAGTCATCTATGACAAATCCACAGCTGATGTTATACTGAATGGAGTAAAACTGAAAGCTTTTCCACTTAGAACTAGAACAAGACAAGGCTGTCCTCTATCACCACTAGTATTCAACATAGTTCTAGAAGTTCTAGCTAATACAATCAGGCGAGAGAAGGAAATATAGGGCATCCAAATGGGGGCAGAGGAGGTCAAACTCTCCTTTTTTACTGATGATATGATCTTAGAGAACCCCAAAGACTCTACCCCAGAGCTACTGGAAGTGATCAAAAAATAATGTCTCAGGGTATAAAATCAATGTCAGCAAATCAGTAGCCTTTATATATGCCAACAACAACCAAGATGAGAAGCTAATGAAGGACATAATTCCCTTCATGGTACTTTCAAAGAAAATGGAATACCTAGGAATATACCTAACAAAAAAAGTTAAAGGACCTCTATAAAGAAAATTATGAAACCCTAAGAAAAGAAATAGCAGAAGATGTTAACAAACAGAAGAACATACCATAATCATGGCTGGTTAGAATCAACATTGTTAAAATGTCTATACTTCCTAAAGCAAACTACAGATTCAATCAATCCCCATTAAAATACCAATATCATATTTTGAAGATATTGGAAAAATAGTATGTTTTATATGGAACCAGAAAAAAAACCATACAACCAAGGCAAGCCTTATTAATAAAAACAAAGCCAAGGGCATCAGCCTACGAGACATCAGGCTGTACCACAAGACCATAGTGATCAAAACAGCATGGTATTGGCACAAAAATAGAGACATGGACATCTGGAACCAAATAGAAAACCATGAAATGAAACTAACATCTTGCAGCCACCTAATCTTTGATAAATCAAACAAGAACATACACATGGGGAAAGAATGTCTATTCAATAAATGGTGCTGGGAGAACTGGGTAATCACATGTAAATGACTAAAACTGGACGTGCACTTTTCTCCACTCACTAAAATTGATTCAAGATGTATAAAAGATCTAAATGTAAGGCATGAAACAATAAAAAATTCTCAAAGAAACTGTTGGGAAACACTTGAAGTTATCAGTCTGGGGAAAGATTTTAAGAAGAAGACTTCTGTGGCAATTACAAGAACAACAAAAACAAATGGGACTTAATTAAACTGAAAAGCTTCTGTACAGCTAAGGGTACAACAAACAAAGCAAATAGACAACCTACACATTGGAAAAGGATATTTGCATATTTTGAATCAGACAAAAGCTTGATAACTAGGATCTACAGTGAACTCTAATTAACATAAAAAGACCCAACAATCCCTTAGATCACCAGGCAAGAGAGATGATAGAACCTTCTATAAAGAAGACAGAAGTATGGCTAACATATGAAAAAATGCTCATTGTTCCTAACTATTAGAGAAAGGCAAATAAAAACCACCCCGAGATATCATCTAATCCCAGTGAGAATGGCCCACATCACAAAATCTCAAAACTGCAGATACTGGTGTGGATGTGGAGAAAAGGGAACACTCTTATAGTGCTGGTGGGACTGCAAACTAATACAACCATTTTGGAAGGAAGTATGGAGAATCCTCAAAGAACTCACATTAGACCTCCCATTTGATCCCGCAATCTCATTACTGGGCATCTACCCAGAAGAAAAAGAAACCTTTTACCGTAAGGACATTTGCACTAGACTGTTTATTGCTGCTCAATTTACAATTGTCAAAATGTAGAAATAGCCTAAATGCCCACCAAGCCAGGAATGAATTAACAAACTGTAGTATATGTATACCATGGACTACTATTCAGCCACTAAAAAAGATGGAGACTTTCCATTTTTGTATTAACCTGAATGGAAGTGGAACACATTATCCTTAGTAAAGCATCACAAGAAGGGAGAAGCAAAAATCTTATGTATTTAAGTCTGATATGAGGACAATTAATGATCTAGTACACAGTGGGGGATGGGAGATGGGGAGAGCAGAAAGAGGGAAGGATGGGGGGGTCACAGTGTGTGACATACCTCTTGGAGGTAGGACACAATTATAAGAGGGACTTTACCTAATAAATGCAGTCAATGTAACCTGGTTGTCTGTACCCACAATGAATCCTCAATAATTAAGAAAAAAAAACAACACACACACATATTAATTTAAATATTTTAAAAAAACCTACAATGGTATCTTAACACAGTTAATATGGATTTTATTAAAAAGACAGGGAATGACGAATGCTAGAAAGCGGAACACTGTTGGTAGGAATGTCAATTAGGATAGCCACTATGGAAAACAGTACAGAAGCTCTTCAAAATCTAAAACTAGAACTACCATCTGTGCCAGCAATTCTACTACTGGGTGTATATTCAAAAGAAAGGAAACCAATATATTGAAGAGATTCTTCAGTCCCATATTTGTTGCAGCACTATTCACAATAGCAAATATACAGAATCAACCTAAGTGCCCATCAATGGATGAATGACTAAAGAAAATGTAGTATGTATACACACTAGAATATTATTCCACCATCGAAGAGAGTGAAATCCTGTCCTTTGCAGCAACATAAATGAAACTGGAGATCATTATGCCAAGTGAAATAAGCCAGGCATAGAAAGAAAAACATTACATGTTCTCACTCATACACATATATAGGAGCTGAAAAAGTAGATCTCATGAAGACAGAGATTAGATTGGTGGTTACCAGCGGTCAGGAAGCTTGGGGTGGAGGGGGAAGAGGTTGATTAATGGGTACAAATACATGGTTAGATAGAAGAAGTAAGACCTCGCATTCAACAGATCAGTAAAGTGAGTTAATAGTTATCTGTTGTACATTTCAAAATAGCTAGAAGAGAATAATTCAAATGTTTCTACCATAAGCAAAAAGATAAATATTTGAGATGATGGATATCCTAGTTACCCTGATTTGATCTTTATACATTATATGAACTTATCAAATTATCATATGTAACTCCAAAATATGTACATCTATCATGTATCAATAAAAAAGTTTTATCAATAAGGAAGTTGACAGTGATAGAATAAAAGGTATATATGAAAGTTAGAGATGAAGCAATGCATAAATTAAGAGACATGGAGGAAGGAAAGAATACAAAAGCCCAATTTTTTCGGCTGATACAAATTCTAAAAAATAATAAAATAAAATAAAAAAAATAAAGATACTTCATTGATGACTAAAAGATAAATATAAAGATCTATCCACTTGATGAAAGTTGTGAATTCTCAAATTGAAGAAGCATTAGACATCCTAAACCAGGTGAACAAAAATATATCCTCCCACTAAATTATGTTGGAAAAAAAAAAAAAAAGACAAAGTTAACATCCTATATACGACCAGAGGTGGGAAAACAGAATACCTGCAAACAATTTAAACTCATTATATTTTTAAAGGCAAGAATACAACCTATAAGTCAATGAGATGTTTGTTACTGAAGAATCATACCTGTTGAACCAGAGTCCTAGACTCAGAAAAGTATTCAAAAGTGAAGGCAAGTTAAAAACTAGAAGTAGAAAAATTCACATTCTTGAAATCATTACTGAAAATTGAAATTCACAAAAAGAAAATTAAACCAAGAACCTGGGGGGCAAAAGACAAACATGATAAAAGAAGCAAAAGTAAGAAAAGATTGGTAAAATATCATGGAAAATCTAAAGGAATAGTTACCATTAAAGATAATAATAACAGTAATACTAATTAATTTTGATAAAGATGGAAGATAGGGCAATGGAAGTATTTCAGAACTAATCTCCTTGTGTTATTAGAAGACAAAACAAACAAGACTCTTTTTATAATGCTTTAATTATCTAGTGCTAAAATGAATTATTTGTAAATGTTTAAAATTCAAGACATTTTTCATAAAAATTTCCTTTTCCATTAACCTTAACATACATTTTGTAAATTTTAGTTTAATAATTACAATGATGTAAACAGAATGTAAACTTCTAGAACAAAAGAGAAAAAGGAGGGAAACTTTAAATCTGGTAAAACCAAGAGGTGCTTGAAAGCAGAAAAATGGAGAGCAAACATGAAAACATGAGGAATAGAAAGCAATACAAACTCCTCTTAAAACTTATTCTTCATGCCTTCTAGGATGATGGTGAACCGCTTGTTCAACCAAAGAAGTCATACAATGCAAAGAAGTCATTTTACAAGTCCTCTACACAAAAGTAAGCATTTCCCCAATAGAATTTTGATTTTAAAATATATCCTGGGGACTATGAGTAGTTCATAGTACATCAAGCACAGACATTTACTTGGTCATGTTGATTGCCAAAATAAACATGTCAAGGAAGAGTGTTAAAGAGCACCTATGCTTACTAGAATAAAACCAAATCAGAAACAAAATTTCCAGAGAGTGACAGGACATAGGAGTGCGGTGTCCTAGAAAGCAATGGCGGACAAAGCTTCAAGAAGGAAAATTGATTGACTCTGTCAGCAAACATATTGAGTACCTAGTATGAGATACTCATACTAGGCTGTCTTAGGCTGTGAGACATTTCAGTGAATAAGGCTGACGAAGGTCTCTGCTCTCAGGGGCTCTCGTTCTAAAGGGAAGCAGACAATAAGGAAGAAACATAATAAGAAAGTGCACAGGTTCTGAGTAGACCGTATCTTAGAAGGTGATAGAGAAATTTTTTATGAAAAGAAAAAGAGAAGGTAGTACAGGACAAGATCAGGAGTGACACATGCATGAAGAAGGAGACTTCAGGAATAAAAGGGAAGGGGGGGGACCCACTTGAGTGGTGAGATGTGAGCAGAAAGTCAGAGGGGCAAGCTGTCCAGATATTTGAAGTGACCCTATTGTGAGAAGAAGACTCCACATCAGAAAGTGTGCTTAAGGAGTTGAGAAAGAACAGGAAGCCAGGGTGCCTGGAGAGGAATAAGAGGAGGAAGGAGTTGTAGAAGAAGTCAGAGAAGGGCTATGAACCAGATCTTGCAGGATGCTTTAAGCAATCACAGCTTCCAGGACTGAGTGATGTGAGGCTTTCACGGAGAAGTAGGGAGACCAGACTTATAGACCAAAGCCATCATGATGGCAGCTGAGTTCAGAGTAGACTACATCTGGGGAGAAGCTGGGAGACCAGTTAAAAGGTTATTACTGTGATTCTAGGACAGAGCTGATGGCAGCTTGGAGGAGTGCTGTGGGACAGGAAGATATGTGCCATATCTGACTTCTGGGTACATGTCAAATATACAGCCAGCACAATTTCCAGATTGGAGGTCATGACTCTGAAAGAAAGAGATGTCACAAATGATTCCAAGGCTTTGGCTTATGCAGCTGGGTGAACCAAAGGTGCCTTTACTTAACAAGAAGAATTATATCTGGAAAACACCAGGGATTCTACTGCAAAACTCTTAGAAGTGATCAAGGAATACAGCAGTGTCTCAGGTTACAAAATCAACATTCATAAATCAGTAGCCTTTATATATACCAACAATAGTCAAGCTGAAAAAACAGTTAAGGACTCTATTTCATTCACAGTAGTGCCAAGGAAGATGAAATATTTGAGAGTTTATCTAACAAAGGACGTGAAAGATCTCTATAAAGAGAACTATGAAACTCTAACAAAAGAAATAGCTGAAAAGGTTAACAAATGGAAAAACATACCATGCTCATGGCTGGAAAGAATCAAAATTGTTACAATGTCCATACTACCCAAAGCAATATACAATTTTTTTTTTATTATAGATAAAAATATGCACCATAGATGTGGCCCAACCCATCACTCTCCCTCCACCTAAACCTCCCCCCTCCCTTCCCCTTCCTTGGTCCTTTCCTCATAGTCTTGAGGTATAGTTGGGTTATAGCCTTCATGTGAAAGCTATAGTTTAGCTTCATAGTAAAGCTGAGTACATTGGATACTTTTTCTTCCATTCCTGGGATACTTTGCTAAGGAGAATATGTTCCAGCTCCATCCATGTAAACATGAAAGAGGTAAAGTCTCCATCTTTCTTTAAGACTGCATAGTATTCCATGGTATACATGTA